>OX326950.1:23339037-23594037 GCA_946800315.1 Misopates orontium | reverse complement strand
CGTAATTCTCAGCAAAGCTCACTCCACGAGAGGTATCAATTTCAGTATTATCGTAATTCGTTGATTAATTTTATATATATATTGTTGATGTTGTTGCTTAATTTAGTGATTTTTGTAATATTAATACCTGTTATTCATCATATTTAGAGTAACTGAGATCTAAGCGTGATTTGATTAGTAGTATGCTATATATATGCATGTGTGTAATTAGTTGCTTACACTGTTAGTATATGATGATAAGTTTTAATTAGCCTTACTTTCGTGATTAAATAGTCAGTTCTCGTGCTGATGCATTGTTAATTTGATTTTAATTAGGTAAAAAATGTATAACAACGAAGATCGGAGTTGGATGTACGATCGAGGCAACGTTGATGAGGGGTATATCAATCCATATTTCATAGATGGCGTCAACAGATTCCTAGAATTTGCATTTTCTCAAGGTCAACGAAGAGTTAAGTGTCCGTGCACTCGGTGTGGGTTTAGCAAAAGCAAAAAGAGGGATGTGATTCAGGGACACCTATTGACGTACGGTTTTGTTCCTCATTATTACGTATGGGAGGCACACGGAGAAAGGAACAACTTTTCTGGCAATTACACATACGCAGGAGAGTCATCTACTCGTAATGATAATGTCGAAAGTGGTTACGTAGATATGGTCAATGATGCATACGGAGGTCAGTATGAAGGCATGCACTATAATCAAAATACAGAAGAAGAGCCAAACCGTGAGGCCCGAGACTTTTTTGATATGCTACGGGAAGCCGAGGTGCCAATACGCGTTGATGTGGAAACAACACCATTGCAGTGGTTAACATCATTTATTGCCGACAAGGTTCGTCATGGCACAACAAACGCCTCTGCTGACAATCAATTACAAGCGGCCCGCAGATTAATGAGTCCGGCAGATCGTCATAGATTGCCTGAAAATCGGTACGGAGTCAAGAAATTCATCAAAGGTTTAGGACTTGGGTACAAAACATACGATGTGTGTGTTAATACTTGTATCCTTTATTACGGGGAGTATGAAAGTAAGAGCTGGACCGAGTGCCCCCATTGTGGCGAAGCTAGGTACGAGGAATGCACCAATAAGAAGAAGCTCGTTCCACGTAAGAAGCTGTGGTACTTGCCTGTGACGGATTGATTGCAGAGGCTTTACACATCACGCAAAATATCGGAGCACATGACATGGCACTTGAAGTGTCAGGCAGATACCGATCAAATGATCCACCCTGCTTCAAGTTTGGCCTGGAAATCTTTCGACAGGACATTTCCAGATTTTGCTGCCGAACCGAGAAACGTTAGACTTGGACTTTGCACCGATGGTTTTAATCCTTTCGGGAGCTCCTCAGCTCCTTACTCGTGTTGGCCAGTATTTGTGACCCCTTATAACCTCCCTCCCGACCTGTGCATGCGGCAAGAATATATTTCCCTAAGTTTAATTATATCTGGTCCGAAGAGTCCTGGCAAGAACATTGACGTATTACTCAGACCCCTTATTGATGAACTTAAGTCACTGTGGGATTCGGGTGTGCCAACATACGATAGTTTTCGGAAACAAAATTTCCAAATGCGAGCTTCATTGCTATGGACGATTAGTGACTATCCATGGTATGGCATGCTATCACAGTGGAGCACACATGGTCGTTTATCTTGCCCGTACTGTATGGAAGAAACCAAGAGTTTCCAACTTAAGCACGGTCGAAAGACTTCTTTCTTTGACTGTCATCGTCGATTCTTGCCTCCGGACCATCCATGGAGACTAAACACAACTGACTTCACGAAAGGTAGAATAGAGACTGATGAACCTCTACCAAGAAGATCAGGGATGGACATGTGGAGACACGTTGAACGTCTTCCACCGGTCGGATTTGGTATATGCGGAGAATTTGTTCAGGGCTTTGGGTTGTATCACAATTGGTGTCGTAGAAGTATATTTTGGGAACTTCCGTATTGGAAGCACAATCTGATCCGCCACAACCTAGATGTCATGCATTGTGAAAAGAACTTCTTCGACAATATCAAGAACACTGTCATGGATGACCCTGAGAAAACCAAGGACAATATGAACTCTCGCAAAGATTTACAATTACTGACGGACAGAAGATCTTTGTTTCTACAGACTGGACTGGGAGGGAGGTTATACAAACGTAGAGCATCGTACTGTCTCAGTAAGGACGAAAAGGTTAAAGTGTGTGAGTGGTTGTGCAATCTCAAATTTCCAGATGGATACGCGTCAAACATTTCGCGTTGTGTTCAGATGCCACAGCTGCGTCTAGTGGGAATGAAAAGTCACGATTGTCACTTTTTTTTGCAAAGGTTGGTTCCGATTGCATTTCGTGACTTCTTGCCAGAGAATGTCTGGGGCCGCTAGTGGAGATCAGTAATTTTTTCAGAGCTTTGACAGCTCCTGACATCCGATATAGTGACATGGATTTATTAGAACGTTCGATTGTGGTGACTATGTGCAAGCTTGAAAAATTCTTTCCTCCATCGTTCTTTGATTCCATGGAGCATTTGGCGATACACCTTCCCTGGGAGGCAAAGGTCGGTGGGCCCGTACAGTACAGGTGGATGTACCCATTTGAGAGGTAAATACCAGTTACTGTTATATTGATAACTATACGATGTTCAAAATATGATTACCACTTGGAGCGACGAGGAATCGGAAGATGGAGAGGAAGAACCAGAAAATAAGGCAAACGTTGCACTCTCTTCCATTACCTGTCCTGACTCTCATCCAGTCTCGACTGATCAGGACGACTCAATTGATACCTCTGAATGCAAAGCGATGATATCCATGAGGAGTGATGACGAGTCAAGTGAGGATGAGGATGATCTAGGAAAAGGAGAGATCTTTGCGTTTTCATCCATCATTGATGCTGATTCTATGTCTGTCGCGATCGATTAGGACGACCATATTGCAAAATCAGACACAGAAGACGAAGTTTCCCCTAAGCCCAAAAATGAGTTCAAACTGTCTCGTTTTGATCTTTTTCAAGAGATGGTTATTGAACTTACCGAAGCAAACTTCAATCTCAGAAAAGAAGTAAAAACTCTCAAAATTGATGTTGAAGGAGCTAAAGAGTCTGTTCACTTGTACGAGAATTTGCATGAGGATCTTCTAAAGGAACTTGAAAAAGGTCAAAAGATTCTTCAGAAGTCTGAATCAGATTAAACAGATCATGAGTCAGATTTCTTCAGACCTTCCAACAATCGTGTTGGTCTCGGTTATCCTTCAAAGGATGTTCAAATGAGGGAGAAGTCTAGTTTTTCTTTCATGAAAAGTGAGAAGGCAAAAAGGGCGCATAATAAAAATCACTCACGATTTCATGTTTCTGATCGCAGGTTCACTCCAGTATGTCATAACTGCGGTATTGAAGGACATATTTGTCCAAACTGTCCAAAAGTCATGAAAAATTCATCCAATGACAGAATACGAAAGGCAGTTAAGCATCGAGTCTCAACAGTGAGGACGACTCATAGAGAAACACGTAGAAATGGCTCTGGAGATTAAGCAAAGGCAGCACACCGTGCAAGGGTGAAACGTTATTTTGCATTTTCTTCAATACATAATGATTCACCTAATTGTTGGTATCTTGATAGTGCATGTTCACATCATATGACAGGGAACAAAGACTTTTTGACTAACTATGTGATTGTTCCAAGGGAACAATTAAGTTTGGTAATGGTAAAAATTGTCAAATTGTCGGAAAAGGAACACTCAATATCAAAGGGTTTCCAATGCTTTGTAATGTTTTTCATGTCACAGGTGTTAAACACAATTTGATTAGCATTAGTCAACTGTGTAACCAAAAGATGTCGGTTATCTTCTCTCAATAAGAATGTCATGTCACTAATGATCAAAATCTTTGTGTATTTACAGGAAAACGGACTGCCGAGAACTGCTATACATTGATGCAGTCACGACTTCCTACTAAACAGTTTACTAATCACACTTTGAATGTTTTCAATATGCCGTTACTTAGTAAACTGATGAATTTTTGTCTTATGCAGGATAATCAAGGACATAGTGATTTGTCACTCGATTTGGCGCTGACCACGTCCTATAGGGATCATTGAATCAATAGCAATAAGCCCGGTTTGAAGAGGCTCATATACGGAACGCCGTGATTTGTCACTCTATTCCAAATCTGTTCTTAATTCTTTCATTCATTTTGTTGAATTTGGAATTCCTAAAGAGTTGAAATCTCCTGTGATAACTTGCAACTTCATCAATATGTGTGATTTTCATAGCATGACAGGGAGCTTTATTAGTCTATCTAATGATAAATCTGTCATAAAGATATTGCTGATGTGAACATTATGCTTAAAGACTATGGTCGTATGATTAATGATTTGCTTGAATCATGTGAGAACACTCATGCTCTTAACATTGCAAACTATCCTGTTCAACATGCACGCATTAAGCATATGGATCGGCACCACTTCATTCGTGATTTGGTAAAGTCTAGAACTGTAGTCATTAAGCTAGTCGCGGAAGAGAAACATTCTACAGATATGTTCTTAAAGGCACCTGTTTCACAATGCTTTGAGACCTTCAAAAAGTCTCTTGGCATTTGCCATCACTAAGCATGTTGCTATGTCTGATTTAACTAGGATGTTTTTGTTTAATGTCGAACTAACTGTCATGACTCATATTGCAGACTTATTGCATCAGTTTGTTTCGGAGCTCGATCGGACCAGTGTTACTTACTCACTGCTCCTATTTCCCAGTTAAATATGTGAAATCGAAGGATTTTACAACGGGCAGTTTTTGTTTTTATTTGTTTATTCTCTTTGACTTGGATAATGATCCACTTTTGCTACCTCACACATCAAAAACAGAAGAATTGAGCATGAAAAAGAGTTGTTTGAGTGTGCAAAAGAGTTTGAAAAGAAAAAGAAAAGAGAATGTGAGCCGATTCATGAGCTTCAAAAGAAAAATAAAAGGAGGAAAAAGCTGCCTAAACTCAATGAGTATGTGTGAAAGCTTTCAATTTCTTATTTCACGGTCTTCACTCATTGAAAAAGAGCTACCATATTCTATATAAAGTCCATGAGCGAAAGCTACCTCCTTGCAAAAGGCTCAAATATGTGTGTTAAGGTACAATTTTCTAGTTTGAAAAGAGATATATCTTGTTACAGTTGTTGCCCCTTTCAAATTCTCTTCTTATTCATCATATATCATACATGAGAATTTAAAGCACACATAGTTTTGTAATTATCTGGCAAAAGATAAATCTTCGGACAGAATGTTTGTGAACGAGTCGCTGAAGCTGTCATGACAGGGTGTTCTTCCAAACACTCAAACCAGGTAAATCAGGTCCTCGGTAAGTTGTATGGCACTTGCTGAGTTTCTTTTTGTTTGTTGTATTTATTTTTTGCTTTTATTTTATTAAAGTGGTGCGAATCTTTTATTTTTATCCGAATATTTGTTTCTTAGGCGCGATTTTCTTAATTATGGCAGTTTCGGCCGCCAATATCTTATGCCGCGTGATTTCAAATCTTTTGGATAGAGTGTTTGTGTGATAGCGTGATTCTGTTTCCTATTTTCTTGGAAGTTGAGTCTATATGGAAACTTTATGATAGAGTTTGAGATTGATTTGACTTTAGCTTTTTGCATATCATTATATATATATCTCGTCTCTCTCTCATATCACTATCTCACAATATCTCTTACTTTGTTATCTTGCTCTTATCACCATCTTTCTTTTTCTCTTTCAATCTAACCATGGTGAAAAGTAAGAAAGCAGGAGGTTCATCTCGATCACCACCAGTTGATGTTCCCAGCCGTGACTCCTCCACTGACGACCGTCCCGAGGAGGTTCTTGCACCGGTGCCTTTACAAGTCCGAGTTCCACCGGATGTTGTCCCGCCATCGAAACGTTCTGCGAAGAAGAAACGCACATCTTCCTCCGCACCACCACCACCGAGTGTTGCTCAACCACCACCATTATCACCACCGGCACAGTCTGACTCACTGTCCCTTGCACTGTCTATAAGGGAACCGGATTTATCTCCTCCTCGAGATTCTGCACCCCCACATCGTGAGTCACCACCCAGGGTCTCGACCCGCCTGCACAATCACCGTCACATTCATCACATGCGGCTGATCATGAACCTTCTCGCAAGCAATCTGCTGCTGCAAAGGGTAAGCAAAAGGCACAACCATCACAACGCACACCTGCTCGACAAAAGGCCTCACCGGTCTCCACCAAAGTCGGAACTGGAGTCACGACTCGTGCAAGCAGGAGAAAGTAGCCTATCGCCAAAAAGCGTCTTCGAAAGATGGTATCTGATGCTGCTAGTGTTGGGGGATCTACCCTTATTGATGTGTCTGATTCATCCTCAAGTCCTGTTCGCAAACATCCTAGACGTGAAAAAGAATCACCTTCTGTTGTAGGTGAAAATGATGATTATGTTGAGAATGAGGAAGCTGTCGAAGAGGATGCTGATGGTGGCTATGGAGTTCTTCCAAGGGTCCAACCTTCTCCTGAGCCGTTTGTTGTAGGTTCGGCTTACTCAGATTGGTTCTACACGGCCCAAGCTAAAAAGAAGTATAAGAAGATTATTGACCGTGTTCCGTTGAAGGAGGTACCACTGCATGAGGGGTCCTATGCACCATCTGGGGTTGTTGAGTTTCTGGAGCGTCCATGGTTTCTTGAGTCCATCCGCCGAGTCCAACCATTCGTGGCACGCGTTGTCCATGAATTTTATCCGAACTTGGATACGCAACTTGGAGTTGTGGGCTCGGCAAAGGAGTTTTCAGCGTTTATCCACGGTCACATCTTTCAATTCAGCCCGACAATACTGAATCTCTACCTTGGAACACCAGATGTCCAGACAGATCGCGAATTTGAGATGCAACCAGAGGCAGACATGAATGCAGTCACGACAGCTCTCACGAACAGCCCCCGGTCTGATAAAGGTAATTTGATACCCGGATCGCTAACCCCATGGTATGGTTTGATTTATAGTACTATGATTCGAAATTGGTTCCCCATGTCCCATGTTCCTACTTTGAATCATCTTACGGCTTCGGTTTTGTTCCGCATTGGTTCAAACGCTCCCATTAACTTGGGAAAACTAATTTTTGAGCGGATTTTCCTGGAGGCCTTTGATCAATCCATCAAGATGACACTTGGATATCCATCCTTGATCTACCGTGCCCTTACTGCTTAGATGGATATACGAGTTTCCTGAGACAAGATGACAAAGAAGCCGAATCCTTTACGAGATGCTGCACATCTTATAGCTGCTTTGTCACCACCATCATCCCAGCCAAATGCTGCTCAAGCTGGTTCTTCTGTTCCTGCGGGGAGTCTCGACAACATAGAGTCGCAACTCACTCGAGTGATTGAATTGCTATAGTCCATGAACGAGTCGCTTGCCAAGATTGCGGACAAGTCTTGACTGGTTCTGGCAAAATGGGGGAGTAGAAAGGAAATTGGATGCTGGAAGTCTGGGGGAGAGGAATGAGATTGAGGGAGATCTGCTCATTTTTGTTATGTTTTTATGAACTATTATATTTTCTGCATTTTTTTCCGCTTGAACTTAGTACTTACTTTATTCAGTTATGTTTATTTCAGTTTATGGACTAGGACTTAGTTTATTTCTGTGGTTTTGCGGATGTTGCACTGCGTGTTGCAACAAGTTTTGATAACTGTCTACACTGGTTAGAGGACTTCATTTGCTTATATGTTTTAAGTCTAACAGTTTTATGCAACATACTTGGAATTTTCCTGGACTTAAAATGTTTTGGCAAAACTAGTCAATTGGGGAGATTGTTAGGACCGAGAGTCCGTATTATTTGACTTACAAGTTTTGGTATTTTATTTTAAGGAAAATTTCATGTATTTTAGTTACCATATAATTCCTAGTGTTTACATGAAATAGAATTCTATAAGGAAAGGGATTTTTGGTAAGTTGTGATAGAGTAGGATTGGATTTAGGAAATATCTAGTATATCTTATGGAAACTAAATCTTTATCCTCACTTGTTTCTATCCGGTCTAACAAGCTTCCTATTGGAAGAATTTGTGTTTACTTGTGTGCAGATAACGAAGATCGCTAGAGCTTATCATAAGGAAAGATTACGAATTATTTAGGAAGATACGAGTCCTGACTAGAGTGGGAGACTTCACGCGCAAGACTTATCTTCTTAGGAGAGCTATCCTATAAATAGTAGAAGAGCTAGGTTTTAGAACTTAGAACACACGAGTATATTGAAAATCATATTGTGTTTCTCGTTTTTATTCCTTAGTTTTCATAATTGGTTTCGATCAAAGAACGTGACAAGAACAAGAGTTGAAGGGAGTTCAACGGGAAAGGATTGCACCATTTAGAGGTAGTCTATACGTACGTGCATTGCCGCTTGGAAGCTTGGTCATAAGAAGGTCTTACGGGAGTTTGATCTTACGGATTCGAACGAGTAGCGATAAAGGTGTTCTATTGGTGTCCGACATTAGAGGGAGTCTAAGTGTTAGAGTAAAGCAATCAGTAGTTGTAAAAACTTTTGATTAGTGAAAGATGTTTGAATTCTTGGACGAAAGCCTCGTGGATGTAGGACGGGAGGTCCGAACCACGTTAAAATATGTTGTCTTTATTTTTACTGTCTCTTTACCTGTCTAGACTAGGTAACACGACTTATTGCTTTAAAATAAAAATAATTGACTTTAAGATCTAACAAATCCCTTTTTGACTTAGGCTTCGTGATGCCATTAGATCTGACAACATCTAACATCCTATGTTAGAGGGATTAGGTGCCAGTAGTTGAGAATATAATTCGATTTGATGAAACTCTTAATTATGCGGTTCTCCTTGTTATAACTAACATGTACTTGTCTTGATTTCAATGCTCCATTCATAAGATGTCATGAATATGGTCAAAAGGCATTTTATTCTAGTAAAAGATATAATACGTGGTAAATAAGGTATTCTTACGTTTTATACAATGGGATATATCAAAGAATCCTCGAAAATGACTTTGAGTAACTTGTACGTCTACCATAACGAGAGTTCAATATGAGACAAACATGTGCACCATTAGGAGATTAACAAACCAATTAAGATGGTGTTTAATTGGGTCTTATTGAATTTTATTATTTATGGAAGAATAAAGGTGTTCATCTAATATAATTTAGCCCAAATGTTGATCCCACTTACAAATATTGGACGCCCCGTGTGGTCGTGGATAAGACTTCCTACCCTTTTAGAAAAGTGAATGAATTTTAGTTCATAATTTACTTAATTAAATTAATTAGACTTAGTTGGTGGTACCAACCTTCGAAGTATTTCTAGCTAGTTTCTTGGGTTCCCCCTTCCTTTTTCTACAAAAAGAGTTTTCCATAAATAGTTATTCTTACAATTTGTAACTTTTTCTTTTTTGATACGAATAACTTGTAACTTACACTATATCTTTGAAGAAGAAAATATTCTATCCGTTTGCAATATTTCTCAACTTTTAGTTAAGGCTCCGATTGTTTCCAAGGAAAATGAGGGAAAAGGAAAATTTTTGAGGAAAATGAGGATTTTCAGGAAAACTTCCATGGAAAACAAAATTTTCCTCTCTTTTCCATGTGATTGGCATGCCATTAGTTTTCCGGAAAAAATTTATACTTAATTTGCTTACTCATCATATTAAACAATGTAAAAATTGTTATTATTCTTTAAAACTTAATTTTTTCAATAAAACTCATATTATGTTTTATTTTTTTATTTTAAAAAATCCTTTATAACTTCTTGAAGAGTAAAGTTAGTTTATTTAATATAATTAAAAATTGCAAGTACTATTAATATATTGAAACGAAACAACACAAACAAAACAAATTTAATCAAGAGAACCTTCAAATAATATGATGATTCAAATGACGCCCTGAAGAAGACAAAATATAGTACCTAAAACATTAAACAAGATTATAGATTAAATTAAAATAATAATAATTTATTAAAGATGATAAATAATTAGAACAAAAAATATAAAATAAATAAAGAAGTATTACATGAGAGTTGAAGAAGATGTATTGGTGGAAAATATTGAACTTACAAGTGTTTATATAGATTCCAAATTAGTGGGAATATGAAATTTTGGGAACTAGAAATTTTTTCAAAGATGATGGAATTTTTCCACATTCTATGTCGGAGGGAAATCAAAAATTTTGAGGATGATATTCTTTAATTACATTTGCTTCCACAAAGAAATCCGTACTGAATTAGAATAAATTTTAGATAATTTTTGGAGGGAAATCAAAATTTTTGAATTGTAAAAATGTTAGATAAAGATTCAAAAAAGATTTTCCTATCATTTCCTATCTTTTCCCATCTTTTCCTATCTTTTCCAATATTTTCCTTGGTACCAATCACTTGGAAAATAAAATTGATAATGGTCCAGAATATTACGACCGTAAAACCCGAAGTTACGATGTCCAGAATATTACGATGGTTAGCCAATTACGATGGTCAACAAATTCGAACCAGGCATGGATCGAATATAGAAGTCATCTTCGAGGATTAGGGTCGTATAGTCAAAAGATTACGATCGAACAGCCACGTGAGCGACAAGGCATTAATAGGTGGCAGAGCTGTCGGCGACTGCTAGACAAGCCTTAACGACGACCCATGATGCAGATAACTCTTAAATAAGACGATGTAAAGGCGGCCCCTACAGTAGATAACTCTTAAATGAGGCGACTTAAGGACGGCCCATACAGTAAACGGCTCTTAAATGAGCAACATTAAAGACGACCCATACGGTCTACGGCTCTTCAATGAGCACAATTTAGTAGGACCCATGAGGTGGATAAGTCTTTAATGACGCCCCTCGTGAGTGACATTAAGACGAGCCGTGCCCAACGGCCAATCAAAAGACGACACGTGTCGAGCTCGGCAGCCTATATATATTACGGTTGTACGGTTTATTTCACCAAGGAAAACAGATTACATTTCTACATTCTAGAGAGAGGATTTCTGCAAACACTTTGCTTAGTTCAATCGAGGTACGTTTCGTACGAACACTCAGTTCAGGAATAGTGCGTTCTTACCCTTTGGTATTTACGATCCAATTCACTGTCCTTTTACTCTATACACGTCACTCATATCTCGTTTTTACCACATCAATTGATATTACCCTTATCAATTTGGCGCCGTCTGTGGGAACACACTTACGTTCCTTGAGATAGCTGACATAGAAGCGAGTGTTGTGAGAAATCAGTTTAAGCAACTACCAAACAAAAAAAAATGACTTCCAACAATGGAACAAGTGCAAATGGCGTCGGTCCCAGAGACGTACCGGAGGAGAGTAGCGAATCCTTCATACCGAGACACCAAAATACAGCCGATCTCGTGTTCTTTACACGAGACGACTTAAGAGTCATGCTTAGGGAAGCGGCCGAAGAGGGGGTCCGTAGAGTGATAAGGGAGGCATCGAGGGGACAAAGGCATCCCTCTCCTGATCAAGTATCATCCCAACCACGATCCCCTGCCTTCCGACCGGTTCGGGAAATCTCCGACCAAGTGACCAACGATCCAATTCCATCCAACCATCAGGATCCAAGAGGTCGGAATGGGAATTGGCAAGAATCCCGAGGAAGGACCCGCTCCCGACACCCAGATGTACCGACCCAGGCTCCCCGGCCCGCAGTGGTGAATAATACGCAAACACCAACACCAGCGCAAGGGGAGAACCGAAATGAAGACACGGTTCAACCAAGGTCAGAAAGAGAACAATTTCTGGAGCCTATCGAACAGGCAATGCAGCAGATGCAAAGGCAGCTTGAAGAGCTGCAGAGATCTGCCTGGTCACATTACGACCCGATAGTACGACGGAGCCCGTTCGTTGATGCGATCGCTAACATCAGGATTACGTACGATCAACGACCGGGGGGGCTTCCCATATACACCGGCGAGAGAACCGCGGGAGACCCCATAAATCACATAGACGCGTTTATGAACGCGATGGACTTCATTGTCGCATCCGACGCGGCGAAGTGTCGTGTGTTTCGAAGCACGTTAGTGGGGCGGGCGAGCAGCTGGTTTCTCAATCTCAGACCCGCCTCCATCTCGTCGTTCGCACAATTCACAGCGGAGTTCGTGGCACACTTCGCATGCAACCGACGGATCTCACGTTCGATGGGATCTCTATATTCGATGACACAGGGAGATCAGGAGCCGCTGCGTGACTTCATGCAACGATTTTCTGATGCAGCTCTGGAAGTGGCCGATCCTAATCCCGACAGCTTGACCGACGCGTTGGCCCACGGGTTGAAGGATTGTCTGTTTGCCGATTCCTTATATGGGACAAGGATTCGAAGCATGAATGAGCTGATGGAGCGAGCAGCTCCATTCATCATGACAGAAGAGGCCAAGAAGGCCAAGAGAATAGCCCGACAAGGGCATAAGAACAAACCGTCAAAACCGAGGAACAGAAATGAGGGGAGGCCATCGGGTCGAAGGGAAGACGACAGCAGGGTTCATAGGAACCTGAAATTCACACCCCTAACGACCGGCCCCCAAAATGTACTTCCGGTGATGTCTGTTGGCGAGCTGGGTCGAGTCGCAACGTGGCCGGCGAATCCTGAATATCCAGAGAAGTACAAATCAACGAAGAAGTACTGCAGGTACCATCGAACATGGGGCCATAAGACCAACCGATGCACGACGCTGAGATCGAACGTCTAATTGGTCAAGGGTACCTGAAAGAATTCATAGCCAGCCCGACCTCCACGGTCGGAGAGAAAAGGAGGAGAGACGATACGGCAGAAGCATCGAGACCACGATCGCGGAGCGCGGTGTCGGAAGAGACAGCTATAATTCCCGATCCTAAACCGATAGGTAGACCCTTCATGGAAAACACCTATGGAGGGCAAACGATCGGAATGATCGAGGGAAGTGCGATGGCTTCCTCATCCTCCATCAAGCGAAAAAGGTTTATCAGACAGGCAAGGGCGATGGAACAGAGACCGGCAGAAATGTTCTCTGTTCGCATGCAGCGCCCCCAAACCATCTCGTTCGGGCCCGATGATTTGGCGGGCATCGTGTCTCCTCACGACGACCCGATCGTCGTTTCGGCCACCATTCTGCGCATACAAGTGCAGAGGATACTGGTCGATACAGGAGCCTCATCAGACATCATGTTCCTATCGACCTTCAAGAAAATGGGGATCGATCCCATGCGTCTGCAAAATACTAACATTCGCCTGGTAGGATTCGGCGGAGAAAGGCATACCACCATCGGAACAATCGAGCTTCCGATGTCGTGGGGGATGGTGCCCAAGAGAAGGACCGAGATCGTAAAGTTCTATGTGGTCAACATCCCGGGCAACATTTATAATGTCATCATAGGACGACCGGCATTGAGCCAGTTTGAGGCGATCACATCCACAATCCACCTGAAGGTGAAGTTTTCGACTCCAGCGGGAATCGGAGAAGAACGAGGCGGCCAGTCTCGGGCACGAGAATGCTGCATGAGCGTAGCGGAGTTACCCGAGTTAACTCCAGCAGACGAGGCAGGCTTCGCCAAGAAGCTTAAAACGGTTGAGAACAAAATAACCGCTGCAGGCGGTACGAAAACGATGGAGCTGGGAGAACCATCGAAAAAGGTGCAAGTAGGGGCGGAAATTAGCCCTGAAGTCAAAGCAGGGGTGATGATGGTCCTCAGAGACCACGTCAACAGGTTCGCATGGGAAGGGGAAGCACCAGGTCGAATAAATCCGAACATTTGCTGTCATCGCTTGAATGTTTGACCCGACTCCCGACCCATAAAACAGAAGAAGAGGAAGATGGGCGAGGAAAGGCGTCGCATCGTCCAGAGCGAAGTACAGAGGCTTCTGCGCCTCAAACAGATAAAGGAGGTTCGATACCCGGAATGGCTATCAAACGTGGTATTAGTGCCGAAGAAAAAAGGGAAGTGGAGGATGTGCATCGATTTCACGGATCTGAACGAGGCATGTCCTAAAGACTTCTACCCATTGCCGAGTATAGACCTCATGGTAGATTCGACGGCAGGCTGCGAGCTGCTATCGATGATGGATGGGGATCAGGGATACAATCAGATCCTGATGTCCCATAATGACATGGAGAAGACCAGTTTCATCACCGATGTAGGAGTATTCTGCTACATGGTAATGCCGTTCGGTCTTAAGAATGCAGGAGCCACCTATCAGAGGCTGGTCAACACGATGTTCGCCGAGATGATCGGCGAGATAATGGAGGTCTACGTGGATGATATGATCGTAAAAAGCCAGAAGGCAGAGGATCATCCACGGGATTTGAGAAGAGCCATGAAGACCATGGAAAAATTCGGAATGAAGGTCAACCCGAAGAAGTGTACCTTCGGGGTGAAAGGAGAAAAATTCCTGGGCTTCATGGTGACCCAAAAAGGGATCGAGGTGAATCCAGAGAAGGTGAAGGCCATATTGGACATGAAGCCACCGATGAAGCCAGGTGAAGTTCAGCAGTTGAACGGACGACTAGCCGCCTTGAATCGGTTCATCTCACGATCCTCAAAAAAGAATTACCGTTCTTCAAAGATTTGAGGAACGTGAAAGAGTTCAAATGGACGGACGCGTGCCAAACAGCGTTCGAAGAGATGAAGAAATACCTACTGAGCCCACCCCTACTCGCGAAACCTATCCTCGACGAAACACTATATATTTATCTCGCTGCGGGGAAGGAGTCGGTCAGTGTAGTTTTTGTAAGGGCCGAGGGTAGAAATCATCAACCGGTATACTACACCGGTAAAACATTGAGAGATGCAGAGCTTCGATACCCGCAGATCGAAAAATTGGCGTATGCGTTGGTGATAGCGTCGAGAAAACTGAAGCCATACTTCTTGGCTCATCCGATCGTAGTGCTTACGAAGCATCCTCTCCGATCCATTCTTCAGCAACCGGAAGTTTCAGGAAGAATGGTTAAGTGGTCGGTCGAACTTGGAGAATTCGATATCACTTATAAGCCTAGACCAGCGATAAAAGCTCAGGTGCTGGCCGGTTTCATCGTTGAAATGAGCGATGGATCAAAGGAGGAGAAGAAAGAACTCCAATGTTAGGACCTGTTTGTAGATGGGTCAGTTAGCAACGGCGATGGGGGATTAGGGATTGTCCTAAAAAACCCCGAAGGCGAAAATCAGCACTTTGCCGTTAAAGTAGAATTCCCGGTCTCGAACAATGAGGCCGAGTATGAGGCTCTACTGGTCAGAATGAGATGTGCGCTTGAGGGCCACGTCACTAGGCTTCGAGCTCACAGCGACTCACAACTGGTCGTACAACATGTGAGCGGGTCATACGAGGCACGGGAAGAAAGGATGAAGAAAATCTCCAGCGAGTTCAGGAACTGAAGGAAGAGTTCGACACATTCGAACTGATCTAGATCCCAAGGTTGGAGAACTGTGAAGCCGATGCCCTGGCCCGTATGGCGGGATCGATGACACCGATCCGTACGAGAAAAATCACCTTCTTCACGGTCGGAAAAGCGGACAAATCAGACGAGGCCTTGACAGCCGCGATCGGAGAAGAAGACGAGGATTTGGCGATCGGAGATAACGAAGTATCTCTCGGATCCAGACCAATACACCTCGAAACCGGAGGAGAAAACACTGGGAAAGAAAGCAGCCCGTTTCTTTCTCAAAGACGGAGTGCTGTTCAAACGAGCGTTCTCCCAGCCATATCTACGATGCCTTGGACCAACCGAGTCGCAGCTAGTAATGAAAGAGATACACGAAGGCAGCTGCAGGAATCATGCCGGAGGAAACAGTTTGGCCCAAAAAATCCTAAGGCAAGGATACTTTTGGCCAACATTGGCCAAAGATGCGGAGGACTTTGCCAAACGCTGCCTGTCCTGTCAACAGTTTGCACGAACGATACGACAGCCGACAGCAGCTTGGGAGCCGAATCATATCCCTTGTCCGTTCGATCGGTGGGGCATCGATATCGTAGGGCCCATGGTCAAAGATAAGGGTCAGAAGCGATTCTTACTGGTGGCGGTGGATTACTTCACGAAGTGGGTCGAAGCGGAGGTAATGACTAATATCACTGCTGGTGCCGTCATCAACTTCCTATGGCGAAACATCTTATGCAGATTTGGGATTCCACGAGCTCTGGTTAGTGACAACGGCTTGCAATTTCGAAGCCAGCAGCTCGAGGATTGGTGTCTCAAATGGGGGATCAAGCAATGCTTTACCTCAGTCGGATACCCGCAAGCAAATGGGCAGGTCGAGGTAACTAATCGAACTTTGGTTGAATCCATCGAAGCTCGACTGGGTCAATACAAGAGTAAATGTGTCGAAGAGGTACCCGGTGTGCTATGGGCATATCGAACAACGCCAAGAAGCGCGACCAGGGAAACACCCTTCAGCCTTGCATACGGTCACGAAGCAGTGACCCCAGACGAGATCGTGGCTGAGAGTTGGAGGATCAAAGAATACGAGAAGAAGAACAACTCCGCCAATTTGGCTCTCCAGTTAGACCTGCTCGAAGAAAGACGTGCAAAGGCTAGCATACGATTGGAGAAGTACAAGGCTCAAATGGCCGGATATTAAAACAAAAAAGTCAAGGAAAGAAGATACCAGGTGGGCGACCTGGTCTTGAAGAGGGTCGAGGCGTCGAAAGTGATCGGCAAGCTCGATCCAAAGTGGGAAAGTCCATACAAGATTACACAGATCCTGGGCCCTTCGACCTACATCCTTCAAGATATGGAAGGAAGAGATTATCCACGATCGTGGAATTCCAGCAACCTAAGAAAATTCTATTCTTGACAACAAGACAAATGTAGCCCTCAGATTTCTTCACTGGAATAAAGTACACATCTTGAACTTCAAATTATTAACTTCTTGTCAATACTTAGCAAAATTATGCAAATAAATGCGTGTAAGTGGTCGGAAAGATCCGATAAAAAAAAAAACTAAAGTATGACAAGTGAGCATGGAATCAGGTTACGAAAATTGCTTCCCTTCGAAACATAGTTCACTCAAAGTAAACTTCGTTTCGCGGGGGAGAAGGAGTACATTCGTAAAAAAAAAAAAAAAAAAAAAAATCGATTCGATCCGAAACAAGGGAGATTAAATTCTTCAGAGTGAGAGATCGGTTCGATCCGGTTCTAAACTCAATATAATTCGATCTGAGATTAAATTCTCAAAAGTTCGATCGAAGAGTTTCTCACAAGTTAGAATATGATTCGATTCATTTCTAATACGATCGAAGATTAAATTCTTACAAGTTAGAATATGATTCGATTCATCTATAAATAAGATCGAAGATTAAATTCTTATAAGTTAGAATATGATTCAATTCATTTCTAATACGATCGAAGATTAAATTCTTACAAGTTAGAATATGATTCGATTCATCTCTAAATACGATCGAAGATTAAATTCTTACAAGATAGAATATGATTCAATTCATCTCTGATACAATCGAAGATTAAATTCTTATAAGTTAGAATATGATTCAATTCATCTCTAATACGATTGAAGATTAAATTCTGGAAAGTTAGAATACGATTCAATTCATTTCTAATACGAACGAAGATTAAATTCTTACAAGTTAGAATATGATTCGATTCATTTCTAATACGTTCGAAGATTAAATTCTACGATCAAAGACAAAAAAAAGGAACAAAGCAGAAAAGAAGATGCTAAGCATGAAGCCAAGATTCCATTCATTCAAAAGAGAAATTTACAAAGGTACTCAAAAAAGAAAAAGTACAAGGAAAGATAAAAAAAAAAGGGCTAAGTGTTTGTAGGAGGGCCAGAGGTCGAAGCTCCAAGGTCGGGAAGGGCGCTCACATCTAAGAAACTTAGGTCAGGATTGGGAGAAAGGAGTCCCGATCGAAGGAACTGGGAAGTGCTGAGATCGAACCCTTGCTGGAAGATATCAGCACCAAATCGAGCAATCGTTTCCCGATACTCTGAAGAGTTCTTGCATTCCTCGACCGCTCGGCGTTTGATCTCAACCAAGTCCTCAGAATGCTTCGATCCCGACTCCTTGCGGGTCGCCACCAACTCCATCAACTTCTTCTCGAGCTCTTGACTAGCTTTCAGAGCAAGAGTTGTAGAAGCATCAGCATCAGCTTTGGCCCGATTCAGATTCGTGATCTGATCATTCGCATCGGCCAAATCCCCGACCGACTTAGCCAGATCAGTCAACAGCTTCTCCTTTTCCTTGGTCAGAGCTTCCCGCTCGGCCTCCAAGGTCCGGACTTGGGCGTGTTGACGATCCGTTCTGCCCGAGCGTCGGTTAGATGGGACCGTAGGATCTCGACCTCCTGGTACCCTTGTCGCAATTGTTCGACCTCAGCCTCCACCTTCGACAGATCTTTGCGCATCGTGTGGATTTGAGCTTCGTACTGCGCGTTGTTGCGAAGGATGGTCGCCCGATCAGGCCTTAACGCCCTTTTAGTCACGACTGACTCATGAATGAGACGACCCAGCTGAAAAGGAAGCAAGAAAGTGAGTAAGAAAAATTTCTAAGTAGGGGGAATGTTTCTTAGCCAAAAGGAATGGTTACCTGAACACTAAGCTCGTAGCGCCAGTCGTAGATGTCATCCCGATGCACGGTGCGAAAGTAGTCAGCATCTCGATCGTTAACAATGCGACCGATGACTTGCTCTCCATGACCGAATGGATAATCCTGAAAGACCGAAGGCGATCCCGGTGCAGGAGCTGGCTCAGAACCGCCGATGATCGGAGATAATGAATCAGTCTCTGCCGACCCTGAACGATTCATCGAGGGAGATTCGGGATCGGGGGTCGGATCAGCAACTTCAACATCAGCAGGTGGGATCGAGGTCGGCGTTGGCTCGGGGCCCGAAGTGTTGGGCAAATCCCGGATCGTCCCACCACCTGGCATCGAAGTCACCACCGTCGAATCAGTTCCAAAAGGCAAAGTATTCGTGCCAGAAACTGCTACCGGAGAAGTCGCAGCTTTCCGACCACGAAGCACTTGACCGATTAGACCCATCAAGTCTGAGGGGGTCGAAGCAGGAATAGGTGGAGTGACGAAGCTGGTCGATGGAGCCAGCGATGCCCCGATCGGAGGATTGCCGGTCGGGATCGATGTGGGCTGCACCTCAAGGTGGCCTGAAGGAGACTCGGAATCACTGAGGAGAACGACCGACGGAGGATCGGAAGATGTCGCGTCGTCCTGAGAAGGCTCCGAAATATCTTTCCGAGCTTTGGATTTCTTCGCGGGCCTCAGGGCAACTTGCTTCCTCTTCCTCCCCTTCGGCTTCGACGGAGCAGGCTCGGAAGCCAGAACCTTCAAAGCATCGTCAAGATATACGACCGCGTCCGCCTCGTCAATCGGGGAAAGACCGTACGGTGCGAGCGATATCTTTTCGACCGCCTCCCCTGCGAGACAAAACATAGAGAAGAGTTAATACGAAGAAAACACAAGTTCCAAAAAAAACACAAGGCAAAAAAAAAAAAAGAGCCAAGAAAACGCTTACGGAAGAAGGGGCTCTTCACCAACTCGGTTGGAGAATAGATCTGAGGCAATGGAGAATTCTGCAATCCAGCCAACACTATGAGGGTCGGGTCGTTGGGCAGACTCTTCAGGCTCAACGATCCTCCGAAGAAACCCTCGACCCCGAACTGCGCACGAATTGCTTCGGCATTCGCGATCTGAGGATTGACCACTCCGTTCGAGTCAGTCGTCCACGAGGTGGGAATTTCCCAAGCAGCAGCAACACGATTCCTCGGCTTGACGAAGAAAAATTTGTTCTTCCACACGCCGTGAGACGACGAGATGTCCAGAAGGAAGGCGTTCTTCGTATCGCGAGCAGTGAAGTAATAGAAGGGGGGAGCCTTGGAGTTCAGCTGCGCTCGGTAGATCACAAAAAAACGATCCACGGTGCACACGACCCCCAGTAGGAGATGGCACAGTACGAACCCCACCAGAACAAGGTAAGCGTTCGGACTCAATTGACTAGGGCAGAGCTGGCAGGCGTTCAAGACTTCAGCAAAGAACGGATGAAAGAACATCCGAAGACCGCAGATCATCTAGATCGTATAAACGGTGATGAACCCGCGGGGAGGCAGGTTGGCACGATCCTGTGGCCCCGGTGCACGGAAATCGACCGAGGTCGGGTCGACCCCGTATTTGACAAGGATCGGGACAATATCCCCAGTCTTGATAGAACTGGCGGTCTTAGATAGACCGCCAGGATCGGACGACGAACCGCCCCCAGCAGCAGAAGTTGGAGCAGTCGTGGTGACGGGTGGTGGAATCACGGTGGGGGAGGCAGGAGAAACAATGGCGGAGGCCGGATTGGCCGAAGAAGAAGAACCGCCCACAAGGACGCCGTCCTTCACAAGACAGCGCCGTTTATGCACCAGAGGTTGGGAAGGAGAGCTCGGCTCCTCCTCCCTATCGGCGCCCTGCACCGGCACTACCGGGTTGAGAAGAGCGGCGGAAGAAACAGCGATAGTTGGAAGATCTTCGGAAGAAGACATATTCGAGTTTTGAAACGGTGGAAAAAGAGTAGTGAAGAAAGCAAGGAACTGGTGAAAAGCTTCAAAAAAGTTAGAAAATCGCAAAAATTGCAGAGGATTTATAAGATCGCCTGAAAGCTTGAAGGTAAAGTGAAGAAGAAGACAGAGGTCGTAAGGTATTTATATGATGGGGAATCGTGTGCGCGAAAACCTAGGGAGCCGTCGAAACTGACGACTTAATGATGGGCCGTTCGAAAGCCCCAATCACAATGTGACACGTGGCGCGTGCCTCACAATCGCCCGGAAAAATCGCGCCCAGTCGCGCACGATCGCCCCCACTCGCCTCGAATAAATCGCGACCTATCGCACACGATCAGACGTAACCGTCGTAATTATGACGAGCCGTTCGGGCTAGCTAATCAGGAGGAGCCACGTGGCACGTGCTAAATACGCGCCCATGAATCTCGAGCCCGCGCACTCAACCTGCTCCACGCGCCCGGCTTTTACGCTCACGATTCGATAAAACCACCCCACGACATCATTAAGACTTAACGTATTGAATACGCTAACGGTTGGAGTTCGCCCGATGCGCAACTGTTACAAAGGCATTAAATGACATCCTCGAAGGTCGAACTACGACGCAAGTAGATATTCGATGTCCAACGCACAGAATTTCGACCCTGACTCGTCGGCATCGAAACTGGGGGGACTATTGATAATGGTCCAGAATATTACGACCGTAAAACCCGAAGTTACGATGTCCAGAATATTACGATGGTTAGCCAATTACGATGGTCAACAAATTCGAACCAGGCATGGATCGAATATAGAAGTCATCTTCGAGGATTAGGGTCGTATAGTTAAAAGATTACGATCGAATAGCCACGTGAGCGACAAGGCATTAATAGGTGGCAGAGCTGTCGACGACTGCTAGACAAGCCTTAACGGCGACCCATGATGCAGATAACTCTTAAATAAGACGATGTAAAGGCGGCCCCTACAGTAGATAACTCTTAAATGAGGCGACTTAAGGACGGCCCATACAGTAAACGGCTCTTAAATGAGCAACATTAAAGACGACCCATACGGTCTACGACTCTTCAATGAGCACAATTGAGTAGGACCCATGAGGTGGATAAGTCTTTAATGACGCCCCTCGTGAGTGACATTAAGACGAGCCGTGCCCAACGGCCAATCAAAAGACGACACGTGTCGAGCTCGGCAGCCTATATATATTACGGTTGTACGGTTTATTTCACCAAGGAAAACAAATTACATTTCTACAATCTAGAGAGAGGATTTCTGCAAACACTTTGCTTAGTTCAATCGAGGTACGCTTCGTACGAACACTCAGTTCAGGAATAGTGCGTTCTTACCCTTTGGTATTTACGATCCAATTCACTGTCCTTTTACTCTATACACGTCACTCATATCTCGTCTTTACCACATCAATTGATATTACCCTTATCAAAAAAATTTCCAATATTTTTTTCCTTTTCCCTCATTTTCCTTGGAAACAATCGGAGCCTAAGAGTATTTTAGCCATATTAGCATTATTTTTACCAATTCTCTAGTTTGTATTATTTCTCAAATTTTAGTTAAGAGTATTTTAGCCATATTAGCATTATTATTTGTACCAATTGTCTACTTTTCCTTTTTTATTAATTAATTAATCACCTACTAACCAGAAGACTATCGCGCAACCAGCACGGACCCGGCACGATACGAACACATCGACACAGATATTTTGAAAATTTCATGACACGTTACGGCGATGACACGTTTATATTAAAAATTTGAAACACTATCAAAACATGCACAAATAACATTCGTAAGTCCAATTACAAATCTAAACAAACATTTTTGAATTCAAAACTATACAACGAGCTAATATTAAATCCTAATAAAATACTCATTGAAATTGAAGTCTCAATTCCAAGTCTTAAACACAATAATAGGTAAAAGTACAAATTAATCAAAGTGTTACACGATACTCAAATAAGTAATTTTCGATTAGTCAAGTAAGATTTGCAATCTTTATAATGCCAACATCATTTAAGGAGTCAATTGCATTCTCCGCCACATCCCACATCATCGATTCTCATAACATATGTTGTTGAGATTATGAAAGGTATCCCAAAACGTGTAAAAGAAAAACAAGTCGGACACGTTTGTCCTACACAGTGTCCATTTTAAATTTTTTTTTTAATTAAGACACGCTATGTTGTAAGTCCGACACGTGTCGAAGGGTGTCGGTATCGTATCGGTGTCCGACACATATCAGGCACAAACACGTGCAATTTTTTGGAGTGTCGGTGCATCAGCTCGTCACTTTTCTCAACTTTACACTTACACTACTAGTCAAATTGACTGCACCACCTCAAAGTATGAGCGAGCTGCTAGAACCCGATTTATTTTTGGGGTCGAGTGTAATGTAATGTAAAGTTCCCACGACGATCACAAATGCACCGCCATTTTCTTTTTTTATGTTATAAATAAATACCGCACACACTGTGTCTCTCTCTGTTCATCGGAATTAACTAGAATCTTTAGCCTTTTCCGATCAAATGCTGAGAACACTCTTAAACCCTGCTCCAATAAACCCATGTTGTAAATTCGCTGCCCATATTTCTACCTCATCGATTCTTCAAGGGAGAACACAGCGTAGTGATACCACCAGCGGCGATGAATTCAACAGGGATCCCGATGACCCGCCCAGGCTCTTCGTGGTCCAGCCCAGGATCCGGCCCGAAGCCCGGTTGAAGTCCAAGCTTGAGGAGGCTGTAAATCTCGCTAACTCTCTCCAACAGCAGCGCCACGCCGAGTTTTCGGATGAACAAATGCCACCACATCTTGTTGTCCAAAATCCCATTGCAAAGTCTCCGCGAGTCGGTCAGTAATTTTATTTATTTATTTTCGTAGCTTTCAATATGGGCCTAGGATTAGAGAGATTATATTAGGTGTAAGCTGAACGATGAGGTGGTACAACAATTCTGGTGTTTATGTAAATGCGTGGTTGGGGACTTGGGATAGAGCGTGGAGAAGTTATTGTCCTACAATTCAGGAATTACATTTAGTCTCAACCTTGCCACGTCATCGTTCCGCTAATTTTTTTTCCATAGGATTAAGGGTTTAAAACCAAGTTTGGTAACTTGAACGTTAGGATTGTTTTCATAAATATGAGCTTTTTGTTTATTGAATGTTAAACAAATCAGGATTGGGATTAGGGACTTTAGATGCAGGTAAATCATTTATTTGCGCATGGGGAAAGAAGATTGCTGTACCGATAGTGTTGCAATGCTTCATGATATGCTATATCTATTTTACTTCCCTTTGCCAAAGACAGACATTTATCGCTTTGGATTGTCGCTGTGCAAATTCTTTGAGATCCCTTGACCACAACGTTCAGGTCACACTTTTTAGTTCTTGCATAAACTCTACGTAAGTTGCAAGTACATGAACAATTGCATATTGAGTAAAGAAGATTTTGAAGGTAAAAAGGAGTGAGACCATGAAATTATCTGCAAAGGAAAAGGATGAGTAGTGGTCAGAAAGATGGAAAGAAGTTTGGAGTTTTATAGGTTAGTATAGATTGTAGTGAAGATAAGTAGGTAAGTTTAGTGTTGCAGATGTTCACTTTTTAATGTCTAGCCGCTAAGAAAAAAGAAGCAATTCCTGTTGTCATGGTCTGTAGTTTAAAAATGAAGCATACATTGACCTTTTTTGATGCCACAGATACATTTTTTGGAGTTGGCACAGTTAGCACTGTGAAATGCCATATAAACAATTTTGAATCAAAGGTATGGCGTTTCATGTTTGAACTCGTTAGTTCACTTCCGATCTTTTGTGGAATGAAATTGGTGAAACTAATACCTTTTCTATACTGTTTCTGTGCCGACAGGATGGGTTGGATGCCATTTTTGTGAATGCAATTCTCACTGGTATTCAGCAACGGAATTTGGAGGCAAGTTTCAATCTGATGATCTGCGGTCTCGGCAGCCACATCCATAAAAATTAATGGCCTAGGCTTATAGTTTCTGCATCATCATTCTGATTTCCCATTTCAATGTTTTGCAGAGGGCCTGGGGTAAACCTGTTCTAGATCGTGTTGGTCTCATTATAGAGATATTCAATGCTCATGCTCAGACAAAAGAAGCTAAGCTACAGGTAATCTGGAATTTTCATTGCATTCTTTCTGGTTTTGCCTAAATATGAATATTCATATCTTATATGAATTCACAGGCGGAGTTAGCAGCTCTGATGTACAAGAGAAGTAGGCTTGTTCGAGTTCGTGGTCCTGGCGGGCGATTAACATTTGGAGGAATTGGAGAAGCGGAAGTTGTTAGTGCCAGAGGGTAAGTTGATTGGTAGAGTTCCATTGTGAAATGAGCCCATAATATTTCCAGGAGAACATTTGATACCAAGGGAACAATGTCTATTTTGCTTGTCAAGCATCCTTCTAACAATTTGTATCTGCTTAGGAAATTATGCTGTTCAGTGATCACTTTCTTGAGATGTTTCTCATGTATGTAGTAATGATTTGCAGGAGAGGAAGTGGAGGGCAAGGTTTTATTAGTGGTGCTGGTGAAACGGAACTCCAGCTTCAACGACGAAGGTTTTGTTAACTGCTTAATAAAGATTTTCACTTCCTAACTCAGCAATTATTTTTCATTAAGTGCTATGTTACAACAATCGGGGTTCATATAAACTACTAGATCTGGTTATTGAGTAAATTATATTGTCAAGTGCAGCTGAAGATGGTTCTTTATTATGGCGATTCTTCTGTATGGAAGAGAATTTGTTCCCCCAAGTTTGATAGGTTTCTTTATTTGCTCTATGTAGCGTTCATGTATACATTAGTTGAATTTCTTTATTAAGTTCCTATAGAACTTAAGATAAGAATTATCATTACCTTTCGGTTGCCTTATTTTTTCTCATAAAAAAGCTGGATAAATTAACAAACTACTCCTATAGTATACATTAAATGTACAATCATCCCCCATGTTTTGAAAATTACACAAACTACCCCTATAGTATAGGTAAAATATGCAATCATCCCCATGTTTCGAGAATTACTCGAACTACAAGTATACCTAATTGCGGTTGGAAAACTGTTCAGTTTTGAGAGAAATTACATATATAGCCTCTATTCCTCGATGGTGTTTGTGCGATTCTCTCTAATATGAGGAGTGATTTCTGGAAGCATCCCACACTTCAGGGGGGGTACTTTGTGTGATGTACTTGTTATGCAAGTATATTATACTAACCTCAATATTATGATCTATGATATATGGATTGCCTAGTTGCTCCCTTTTCTCTCCTTACCCTAACCTGAACGGTTCGGAGAGGACTCAGCTGTTAGTTAGTATCCCCAAAATTCGTTCTATACATATGACCAGCAACAAGTCTCGGTCCATGGAAACAAGGGTTTCCATGTAGAAGCTACTTCCCCATCTAGCTACTCTAGGTTGGGGGGTAGGTCCCAGGGGGGAAGTTATAGATACCTTTCCATACTTTGTATCTGGAGTACTTTATTTAATTTCCTCTGCATTGGAATATAATAACCTCAATATTATGATCTATGATATATGGATTTACCTTACATTATGATGTTAGTATGAAACTTATGTTTTTGGAGTTTTATTGTTTAATAAACTTTTTATTATTTATTGATCCATAAACATTATAAGTTTATCTTCAAGGGAGTTTTGTGCTAGTAAAATGTTAGTACTTACTGATTATTATGTTATAAGGTGCTAGAAAATTAAAATATATTACGAACATTAAAAAAATGAAAGAAAGTAAATTATGCAATTCATATCAGGTAAATTCATTTATTTAAAAGGGATAAAAGCGTCAAACCCCCTGTATTATACCCCCTATTATGCATTGCCCCTCATGGGGCAAGTGTCGAAAAAAAGGGGATAGGGGGCAAAGTACATGGGGCAAGTGTCGGAAAAAAAGGGATAGGGGGCAAAGTACATGGGACATAGTACAGGGTTTGAGCTTTTATCCCTATTTTAAATGACTAGAGGTTTACTTATGGGGTCAATTACGTTAAACCTCCAAAACTGTGTACTGCGTTGCAATGTCCCGTCAATCCTATCAAAATGTCCGACTTGCCCCCTAATGTATGCTAAAGTGTGCGAATTGCTCGTTGAAAATTAAGAAACGTGTCAAATATGACGGTTGATCAAGGACTTGAGGGCAATTCACACATTTTTCAATAGGTTAGGGGGGCGGGGCAATTGGCTCATTTTAATAGGTTTGAGGGCACTTTGCTAAAGACACCGTAGTTTCAGGGGTTTAACGCCATTGACCTTACTTATTTGACAAAGTTATGATGAATTTGTCTTGATAAGGTATGTAAATAATTTATATAAGAAATCTAGTATCTATGGCGTTCAACTAATTTTCAGGTATTATGACAAAACTCGGGGATAAATTCCTTTTTTTTTCCTTTTGTCACACAGGATGCAATAATTGCTAATTTCTAAATATAAGAGTACAACACTATATATATGTATGACATGACATTTCTCTGATAAATTGAACAATGTAAATGGGAAAGTGTAGTCCTAAACAAGGGTATGTAATTTCCCAAGCATGAGGGGTTGTTTGTGCAAATAAGCCATACATCATGGGTAGTCTGGGTAGTTTGGTTTTCTAACTTGTTAGGTTAAACTTCTTAAATATTAAGTTGCCATACTGACATTTTCTGAACATTTTGTGAACTTTCATGAAAGTAGTTTTCTCTAGTGTAGTGCAAGATTGTAAGTTATTTCCTGCGGCTGTTGATAGGTTCATTTCATTTGTGATAGTATGGACACTGCCATGGCATGCTTGCTGCATATGTAAATATACTATCTGGAGATGTTTTTTTAACTCCTGGATATTTATCTATTATCGAAGTATGAAAAAAGCCTTCTGACTGGAATGCATCTCTTTGTTTGATGTCTTTATTGGTGAAACTTTGAACCCGCGCCTGTATATTACACAATCTGAGTGACACCTTTATTTTCAGAATCTCGGATCGGAGGAAGAAATTGCTATCTGAAATCAAAGAGGTTCGAAGAACTCGAGCCGTGCAGCGTGCTGCTCGTAGAAGGCAGGGGGACTCACATGGACAAGATATTTCCACTGTTGCTGTTGTTGGTTATACAAATGCTGTAGGTGGCTCATAAATCATCTCTTGTTCTCCATTTGCTCCTATTGGAGGACCCAAAATCATTTTTTTATTTTCTCAATTTTTATTCAGGGAAAGTCTACGTTGGTTAGTGCACTGTCAAACACCTATCTCTACTGCGATGATCGGTGAGGGAAAAAAAACTGCTATGACTGCTCACTTAGTTCTTATACCATTCTGTAATAATGCTTGATGTTGTGGATCTCCTCTCTGATACCAGTTATAATGTCATTTATTAATATTTGTGTGTGAGGGAGTTCATTCCCAGGCTCATCATTTGATTTTGCAATTTCATGTGTTTATGCCATGCCATTTGGTCGCTGACCTGGAATTCTTTTATGTCAGATTGTTTGCGACGGTTGATCCGAAGCTACGTGCTGTTGTTCTTCCCTCTGGGTAAATTACTAGTATTGGTCTTTTATGAAATAAGAAAGTATAAGTTCTAGATCTGCCTGGGACAGACATTTCTTGCCTCATCAGTCACTGAATGCATGATTTCAGGAGAGAAGTGCTGCTTAGTGACACCGTTGGATTTATCTCCGATTTGCCTGTTCAGGTACTTAAAGCATTAACAAGATTTTTCCTCTATTTGCACTCCCTTTTGTCTCATAATGTTTTCTCTTGCAGCTAGTGGAAGCGTTTCATGCAACTTTGGAAGAGGTGGTTGAAGCGGACCTCCTCGTGGTATGAGTATATAATGTCCATGTTCCTGATGGCAAAGTTGGTATTTTTCTTTATATTTCTAATATTTAGATATGTTTTGCAGCATGTACTAGACTCAAGTGCTCCTAATCTTGATGAACACCGGGAAGCTGTCATGCAAGTTCTTGGTAGGTTAGGTGTCTCGGATGAGAAGCTCCAAAATATGATTGAAGTATGGAACAAGGTACAAGATGCGAATCACATTTAGTACAAACCCTCTGTGAAGATTGCAACGATGCCACAAACAAAACATTGAGGAAATAAAAACGAAGTCTATCTATGATAGACAGTTATATAGCAAGCAAGAAATGCCTCTAACACAGAATACCTTATTTGTACCTTTAATAACAAATAACAGATAAAGAAAACAGAGATAAAGAGATCTATACATGATAGGATTGACTTGGCTGTTCTCAATCTTTTTTTCAGGTTGATCTTCAAGAAAAGGAATCTGATGTCGGCGAAGTGGATAATGAAGATCATGTTAACAGTTTCTCAGGTGAAGAAGATGATGCTGTTGCATCAGAACAGTTGTCTAGTTTGTATGATAACAATCAAGATACTGGGGCTGAACAATCAGGACATGCTAAAGAAAAGTTTAATGACGAAGAGGTCGATCAATCTGATGGTTGGATTTCTAGCGAGGACGAACAACAGTTGTGGTTCGATGGGTCCTCCATAGGATGCGAAACTCTTGGCCCCGGAGAAAACAACTATTCAGGGGACTGGAAAGCTGCTGCTCTATCTCAATCTGAATGCACTGCTCATATCAAAACATCTGCTGTAACTGGAGTTGGCCTGAAAGAGTTGCTAGAGTTGATTGATGACAAGTTAGGATCCCGTCATGTGGTAGAAAGGAAGAGCATCTTTGATAGAAAGTGGAGACCGCCATCCAGAGAAGATACTGGGATAGCAATTGAGCAATAGCAAACCTGATGCTTACTATTCTGCTCACCATGGAATCATGCTGGATGCATATTCATAATTTTGCTCTATCCTATTCTGGAGAAAGCTAGTGGATATTAGAGCCTGATGTTTACTCTTGCTCGTCGTTATGCCAAGTGTTAGAACAGCACCTCTTGACTCCATTACCTATATAGGACCATGAAGAAATCAGGCGTTCTTGCCAGCGATTGATATGCGACTCAAGTAATCCGGGTCCTTTGCATTTTCTTCCGTTACCAGCGTACCTCATTCCATCAAGAAATAGAAACGTGCTCCACTAGTCATTATTGTGTCTAATCAACAGATTATGAATTTATACTCTATCTAGAAAGAGTAGTAGTATTTCTTCAGAATATTGGTAAGCCGTGAACTTCAAGAGTTTTGGTGCTCAACTTATTGTTTACGTGCCAAGTATTTTATGGCTGTCTTATGTTCCACCTTTCACTAAATCTGGTGGGAAGTGAATATTTTTCTGGAAATATATCAACTGTACAAACAATTGTTCACCAAAAATCCCCACAAGAACATTGTGCTTCTTTAAAGCAGCGACATCTATGGCAATCCCGGACGATGATCTCCCTTCTAGTTATAGCAGATATTGTCTTTATTGCATTGTGACAGTCGCCACATTTTCTCAAATTCTTCATCACAATATAGGGACACTGTGTTTGAAAGATAAAAGCCCAAATGAAACAACCAGCTTCTCACTATGATGCCTAAAGATACTCTCCTTTCTTTCTTTCCCTATGCTCATCTCTCATTGAAACCCATCTCAAATCAGGGAGGTATCCAGCTTCCTTCATTTTGTCCGACATCTCTTTCCAAAAATCATAGATTTTCTTCGCCATAGGGTGAGAATTATCATCTGCAACAAACACATGAATCCTCCTATCAACCTCAATCCAACTAAAACCTGGCCTCCTCTTCACCCTATTATCTTGTAGTTGCTTCTTAACTTTTGCCACTTCTTCCCATCTATTAGCTCCGGCATACATATGGGCAAGCATGGCATATGGCGCTGCATTTGAAGGGTCCAGCTGAAAAATCTGGTCAGCAGCCTTCTCTACTATAGTCAGGTTCTCGTGCGTTCTAGATGCCCCAAGCAGTGATCCCCACACCATAATACCTGGATTATATGGCACTGCCTCAATGTTGCTCATTGACTCGTTTATCTTTCCAACTCGACCAAAAAGGTCAATCATACATGTATAGTGTTCCGCTTCTGGTTCTATCTTAAACCTGTCGGTCATCATGCAAAAGTACCTCTGGGCATCCTCGACTCTCCAGGTATGTGCACAAGCAGAGATAGCAGATATAAATGTTATATTAGTAGGAAGAATATCTTTCTCAAACATATGTTCGAAAAGTGCCAATGATGCGGTTCCTAGACCATGCTGGGCATAGCCGACAAGCATTGAATTTAAGGAGAATTGATTGTCAATGAATTCATCTGCTTCCCTTGGGAGGGGGATGACATGCTAGAACATGCACTAATTACACAAACGAAGCTGCAGTCGTCTGGGACGTGTCCTTCATGTTGTAATTGCTTGAAACAAACCAGACCTATTTTAAGAACTCTTCGTTAAGCGAATACGTAGAAATCATTGTACTCCACAAAACTAAATCAGGATCAAGAACTTCATGGAAGACTTTTTTGCAGCCCAACTTAGAACCGCCACATTTTGAGCAGAGGTCGATGAACCCCCTTGCAACATGTGCGTTTCTATGAAACCCCATCTTGATCAACTGAGCATGGAACTGCATACCGCCTAGCAATTCCTCCATGCTTTTAAATGCAGTCAAGACGCTAGCCAAAGTAAACATGTCCACATACAACTCTTTCCGGGTAATTTCTTGATAAACTTCCAGCGCCTTAAACCCTTCCCTCTGCTGATCGTATGCCACAATCATCGAGTTCCATGATACCTCATCTTTAACCCCATCATCTCGTAAATTACGCTAGACCCAACTTTTACAACTTTTCTTTTTGGCTTGTCTTCTTTTGAGATATACATAAGCATAATTCAGTGTTGCAAATACTAAAAATGTTCTTATGTGACTATAACAAATACGTCCTTCTAATAAGAATTTGCAAACACCACTTAAAGCACTTAAAGCAAAGGGATGATTCTCAGAGATGAATGGAGTCATTTTCCCGAGAAGTATAGTCCTTTGCAGTTTATCCTTGGTGGACAAAATTAAGCTAGTTTGCATTCAGGTTTCTAAATTGTGTGGGTTGCGACGGGTTGAGTGAGTCTCGGACGGCTGGCGAGCGGGGGGAGGGTTTAAATTGTGAGAAAAAATTATTGTATTTTTTCGGTATTAAAACAACAATATAAGCTAATTTGCTTTCTAAAATCAACAAAAATAACAAAATATCTTAATAAAAATCCCTTTCCAACAATATAACCTAATTGAAATATTAAAATAAATATGTAAATGAACGTTTTATCCACACAAATTTAGAAATAACATTTTAATCTGAGTCACGATTTACAAAAAACAACTATCAAATAACATAAGGCTCCGATTGTTTTCAAGGAAAATGAAAAAAAATTTGGAAAATTTTATTTTCCAAGTGATTGGTACCAAGGAAATTTTAGAAAAGATAGGAAAAGATGGGAAAATATAGGAAAAGATAGGAAAATCTTTTTTGAATCTTTATCTAACATTTTTACAATTCACAAACTTTGATTTCCCTCCAGAAATTATCTAAAACTTATTCTAATTCATGTACAGATTTCTTTGTGGAAGCAAATGTAATTAAAGAATATCATCCTCAAAATTTTCAGATTTCCCTCCAATACAAAAGGTAGGAAAATTCAATCATCTTTGAAAAAATTTCTAGTTCTTGAAATTTCATATTCCCACCAAATAGAATCTATATAAACACTTGTAAGATCAATGTTTTCCACCAACACATCTTCTTCAATTCTCATGTAATACTTCTTTATTTATTTTATATTTTTTTATTCTAGTTATTTATCATCTTTAGTAAATTATTATTATTTTAATCTAACCTATAATCTTGTTTAGTGTTTTAGGTACTATATTTTGTCTTCTTCAGGGCGTCATTTGAATAATAATATTATTTGAAGGTTCTCTTGATTAAATTTGTTTTGTTTGTACTTTTTCGTTCCTAATATATTGATAGTACTTGCAAATTTTAATTATATTAGAATAAACTAACTTTACTCTTCAAGAAGTTATAATTTTTTTTTTAAAAATAAAAAAATATAATATAAATTGATTTTAAGAAAAAATATAAACTTAATATGAGTTTTATTTAAAAAATTAAATTTTAAAGAATAATAACAGTTTTTACATTGTTTAATATGATGAGTAAGCAAATTAAGCATAAAATTTTCCCGGAAAACTAATGGCATGCCAATCACATGGAAAAGAGTGGAAAATTTTATTTTCCATAGAAGTTTTCCTGAAAATCCTCATTTTCCAATTTTTTTTCCTTTTCCCTCATTTTCCTTGAAAACAATCGGAGCCTAAAAGTAACATTAAAAAATATATTAGGACAAAAACAACCCACATAATCTATGTGAAGGAGAATCGTATGTACATAAATAAAATAACAACATAATCTGATTCACTCCTTCTTTGGTCCATGATCAAATCTCTGTGCACGAGAATCCTGTGCTTCAACATTTGATAGCAATATCAATGTTGTAGCTGCTTCTTCCTCCTGCATTGCAACATAATCTTAAAAAGTAAAGTCTTGGTCCAAAAGGGGGAATCACTATGAGTAACTAAACGTGAACTTTAAACCAGTTACTCGTAACTAAGTTAGAAGCATTATTGTTATAAAAAACTGTGTTAAAAGAATTTTATGTGCCATGAGGAGTACAAAAATATTGGAGGGTCCGGTACGTTCGCCATTGTAGTCTGAAGTTTTAGGTCCTTCTATTTGCCTGAGTATAGTATGAATCCTGCTACCTTAACAAATGATCTAAACTGTCTCTTCTGATGATAATAGAGCTGTTGAAAAGAGCATCAATCCAAATAATGTTAGCTAAAAGAAACCATTGGTTTTTCTTCTCACATGACCTGCACAAACCTTGCACCCAATAACTATTATTGATTGTTAAAATCGATAAAGTTGTGAACCTAATCGATCAGGGCTTTCATGCGTTTCCTTTTCTCCAACGTCCATATAGTTTACATTCTGATCAAGATTGTACATTCCCACACTCAATCTTTCCCCACCTCAGTTTTCCAGCTTAACGTAATATTTATTAACAACACTAGATACGATCTATATATACATATAAGATAATCTTCTTAGAAAAACGTGGTGGTGGTGGTGGTTGTGGGGTGGGTGGGGGGTGGGGGGGGGTTGTTAAATGGCTAGGGAGCATATACATATATATACCTCATGTACTTTTAGGATATATTGTTCTCTACCATTTTGAAACGTGAAAAGCTCAAAATTTATTTTCTCAGTGTTTCCTTCAGCTGTGCGTTTTTTCTTGCTGTTTGTGCATTGGTTGTTGTTGTAAGTCATAATGGGTAATAAGACAATTAGAATAAGCAAGCATGAAGTGCTTAATGTAGCCAATACTTTTGCTTCTTAGGTCTACTATAAACTTTAGGTGAGATGAAACTTTAACTCTATTTTGTATATGAGAATAAGATTTTATCAACAAACTAATTTCAAGCCACAACATAAAATTTTAAAAGTGAGTTCTTCCGTGAACTTCTACATTCTCAACAACAATATAGACTAAGGAAAAAGATTAAGTTTTACGGGAAAACCAGAGAAATTGCTTAAAATCCCCTAGTATTTCAGAAAACCTGCATCAAATCTCCTTGTGTAAGTGTTACGGCACAAAACCTGCTCGTGTTTTCATTACATCTGCACCATACCCCTCTTTTAATTGAAATACTTAACATACATTAATTTATTGGATAAAAGCATTAAACCCCATATACTATGCCCCGATTGCGTTTTGCCCCCTATCCTTTTATTTTGGCGACTTGCCCCCTATACTGTGGATAAATAAGTACTTTTCCCTCTGGGTCCAAATCCCACGGCTAAATGCGGTGACGTGTGTCCATATCCAACAACGAAAAAATGACTTAGGGGCAAAGTGCTTATTTATCCATAATACATGGGGCAAGTTGCAAAAATTCAAAGAATAGGGACAAAGTGCAACATGAGGTAAAGTATAGGAGCTTAACGCTTTTATCCCTTAATTTAATATAAATTATTAATTTTAGCCCTCTAATAAGAAGGGAAATAATCCATAATTTGGTCCACAATAGGGTTTTAAAACCCACAAGAACTTTTGGCAAAAAAGAAATAAATAAAAAAATCAGAGGATTTAGTGAAGGTCGTCTAAAATATAATTACGTTCTGTGCATTTTCCTCTGAATAATTACATAAAAACTCGAATATTATGACTTGTAATGAGCTTTAATATCCTGAAAAACAAATTTTAAAAGTAAAACTGAAAATAGGTTCATTTTTACTGAAAGAAATGTTCTCCAAAGTCAATCACGAGATTTATAATGATACATGTTCATAAAACTGTTGTTGCTATGTGAAAACAACCTGTTTTTCATTAAATTCTGAACCATTTTGTAGTTTATTCTATGTTTTACGGGTAAGAACATTTATCTTCTTGATGAGATGGTATTTTACTTTCGGGGGATAAATATTTATGTTTGGTTAGGAGGATACAACTGTATCAAGAATTGTAGTAATGTTCGTAAGCGTTTTGAAAATATATAATTTGGGAAACGAGGCTCGCTTACATAGAGATTTCATTGACAAGTGTGTTTGGTTGGACGGACACACAAAGGCAAAAGCCTTGTATAAAAATTAATGACGTTTTTGTCACTTTTATATAATTATATACAAGATTTATTGATCTAGACTGTGTGATTAAAGCACATATCTTATATATAGAGGTTCATAAACTCACCTTCAAGATTTTAAGATACTTTTTTGTTGTGTTGGCATATACTTACTATATACTAATTCTCGTATCAAAACAATATGTAGGGCAAATTCAGTCCATGACTTTTTGTTAGGTAGATTTATGGGTTATAGTTCTAAATAAAAGAAGTTGTGATTTACTTTAGGGGTGTACTCGGGTGGATATGAGTGGGTTAGTAATAGAAGTGTGACCATACCCTGATTTTTGGGTTACCGATCTGTCAACCGAGCGGGTGAAATTAATAATTAAACCGTGTGGGTTGCGGCGGGTTGAGAGAGTGTTGGGTGGCTGGCGAGCGAGCTGAGGGTTTATATCGTGAGAAAAAACAATAGTATTATTTCAGTATCAAAACAACAACATAAGCTAATTTGCTTAATAAAAATACTTTAACAACAACGTGACCAAATTAAAATTTTAAAATAAAGATGTAAACGAACGTCTTCTCCGCTTAAATTTATAAATAGCATTTTAATCTGATTCACGATTCAACAAACAACTATCAAATAACATAAAAGTAAAAAAAAAGTATTAGGATAAAAATAACCACCATAATCTCTGTGAACGAGAATCAGTATGTACATAAATAACAACATAATATGATTAACTCCTCCTTTGCTTCATGATCAAATCTCTGTGCACGCTAATCTTATGCTTCAACATTTGATAACAATATCAATGTTGTAGCTTCTTCTTCCTCCTGCATTGCAACATAATCATAAAAAGTAAAATCTTGGTTCAAAAGGGGGAATCACTATGAATAACTAAACGTGAATTTGAAACCAGTTACTCGTAACTAAGTTAAAAGTACCGGTGTTATCAAAAAATGCGTGAAAATAATTTTATGTGCCTTGAGGAATACGTAATGACGAGAGGCTCCGCTACATTCGCCATCATCGTCAGAGGTTTCAGGTTCTTCGGTTCACCTGAGCATAGTAAGAATCCTGCTACCTCAACCAACGACCTAAACTGTCTCTTCTTGTGATAACAGAACTGTAGAAAGGAGCATCAATACAAATTATGTTAGTTAAAAGAAACTACTAGATCTTAAGTGAACAATTTTTACGTTTTAGAATAACTAGTCGTGAAACCTGTCGTTACAATACTAAAAACAGTAAAGTAGACTCACAGATTTAACGTGGTTTCGACTTTGTCCTACTCCATGAGGCTTTCGCCCAAGAATTAAACTTCTTTCTTATGAACAAAAGCTGTTACAACTATTTGACTTTTACTCTAACAACTGCACTTCCTCTATTGTTAAAAACAAATAGAATACTTCTTCCACTATACTCCGTTTGAATTCCGAACAACGTTCATTTTATAACAAGTTAAATAGAGTTGAGTGTAGAATCTCCTCCTCAACTCTTTGTGTGTGTGTAGAGTGTTGAGTCTTGACTTGTTCCTCCATATCTTTTCCAACAAAGTGGTATCAAGAGCCATTTGTGTTTGAAGACAAGCTTGAAGAAATGATGTCAAATGGAATCCCGTTTGAAGTTCCAATGCTCACAAAAGAAAATTATGATAATTGGTGCATTCAAATGAAGGCTTTGCTTGGAGCCTATGATGCATGGGGACCCGTGGAAAATGGTGTTGAAGATGAAGATGCATCCGCCATGAAGAAAGACCAAAAGGCGCTCACTATTATCCATCAAGGTTTGGATGAAGAGATGTTTGAGAAGGTGGCAATCGCAACCACCCTAAGCAAGCATGAGAGATTCTTCAAGCTTCTTTTAAAGGAGTTGATAAAGTGAAGAAGCGTCTTCAAACATTAGGAAGAGAATTTGAATCACTACAAATGAAGGAATCTGAGAGTGTCTTGAATTATATATCACGAGTGTTGGTTATAGTTAACCAAATGAAAAGATATGAAGATGGCATGAATGATGATCGTGTCGTTGGAAAAAATTTGCGATCTTTAGATCCAAAATTTAATTATGTTGTTGTTGCAATTGAAGAGTCCAAAGATTTGGACACAATGACCATTGATGAGCTTGCTGGCTCTTTACAAGCTCATAAAGAGAGGTTGAAGAATCAACTGAAGTGTTGAAAGCGAAGCTTTCACTAAAAGAAGAGGAAATGTATGGCACGTCCCAAAGAGGTCGAGGGTGTGGGCAAGGTCATGGTCGTGGTCGTGGCCAGTGTAGAAGCCAAGGAGACAACACTTATGACAAATCAAAGGTTGAATGCTACACTTGTCATGAGTTTAGTCATTATTCTTGGGAATGTGAGAATGACATAGAAGAGAAAACCAACCTTGTCGAGAGAAAGGATGATAATGGTGATCTTGGTGAAGATGAAAATATCACTTTGCTATTTGCTTGCAAAAATGATGAAATCGATAGGAAATTATCCAAGAAAGAAATGTAGCATAAGATTGTGAAGTCTCAAGACCGAGGCGTGGACTTTGAAGTTTGAAATTTTTCAAAAGTTGCGGCTTTTGCTTGGAGTTATAAATCTAGTTTAAGGGGGGATGTTGAAATATTAGTTTAATTATATTAATAATAAACTATATTAGTATTATCTAGAAATGTGTGGAAGGTTCTATTCATGTATTTGGGAGATTCATGTATGTGTCTTTTGATTGTATTCATGAACTTAGTAGATTATGATGGATCTAAATTAATTAGAGGTACATGTATTAGTATAGGTTCATGTTAGGAAAATCCTATAAATACCTATGTAATTTGTTCATTTTATAACAAGTCATATAGAGTTGAGTGTAGTATCTCCTCCTCCACTCTTTGTGTGTGTTAGAGTTTTGAGTTTTGACTTGTTCCTCCATATCTTTTCCAACATCCTGCTACCTCAACCACTGACCTAAAATGTCACTTCTGCTGATGATAATAGAACTGTAGAAAAGAGAATCAATATAAATTATGTTAGTTAAAAGACACCATTGGTTTTTCTTCCGCATAAATTGAACAATTCTTGCAACCAATAACTATAATAGATTCATAATGTAGATGAAAATGCGAACCTTATCAACCAGGCCTTTCTTGCGTTTCCTTTTCTCCAACGTCCATCCGTTCAGTCGTTCTAACAATGTCAAATTATACTTTTTATGGAATATAGGAGGGTCGACTTCTTCTTTCATTAAGTCGACAGAGGGCTTTGCTTTCTTATGAAGCTTGCACATTCCCACACTCCATTTTTCCGCACATCTGTTTTCCAGCTTAACGTTATATTTTTATTAACTACGACGGATGAAATATGTATACATGTATAGGATAATCTTATTAGAAAAATGTAGTTGTGTTGGTTTTGGGGGGGCCGAAGGGGGGACGGGTAGTTAAATGGCTAGGGAGTATATATATGCCTCATGTACTTTCAGTATATATTTTTCTCCACCATTTTTGTATTTGAAAAGCTGCAAATCTAATTTCTCATGGTTCCCTTCAGCTGTGCGTTTTTTGTTGCTGGTTTGGTTGAAGGTTGTTGCTGTACATCGAAGTAAGGTTAATAAGACAATTAGAATAAGGAATCTTGGGGTGTGTAATGTAGACAAAAATTTGAGTTCTTAGGTTAGGTGAGATGAAATTCCAACACTATTTTGTATATGAGAATAAGATTTTATCAAGAAACTAATTTCAAGCCATAACATCAAAATAAAAAAGTGGGTTCTTCAATGAACTTCGACATTCTCAAAAACAATATGGACAAAGGAAAAAGATTTCGTTTTATGAGAAAATTGGAGAAATTGCTTAAATTCCCCTTGTAATTTTTGAAAACATGCAAATCTTTTCTTGTCATTGCTTGTGCACAATCTTCTTGTGTTTTCAACTCATATGCACCGTACACCCTTTTTAATTAAAAAACTTAACATACATTAAGTATAAATTATTTGTTTTAGCCCTTTAATAAGATCGAAACGGGCCATAGTTTATAATACCAAAAGAGGGTTTTGCAATTCTGAAGAAAAAAACACACACACACACACATGTGTAGATTAGTTGCAAGTTTTATAACACACATAGGGTAATACTAAAAGAAGATAAGATTGGGTCCGGACTAGGTTTTAAAAACCACAAGGAGATCTGGGCAAAAACAATAAAATCAGAGGATTCAGTTCAGATTTAAAAAATATAATGGCGTCTTATACATTTTCTCTTAAAAATATTATAAAAACTCAAATATAATTACTTGTAATGAGCTTTAATATCCTGAAAAACAAATCGAAATAAAAGAAGTGAAAAGTGGTCCGTTTTTGCCGAAGCAAAAGTTTTCTAAAGTCAACCACAAGATTTATAAGGATACCTACTCATGAAGTTGCTGTTGCTCTTTGAAAACGACATGTTTTTCATCAGATTCTGAACCATTTTGGATTTTATTCTCAATTACTCGTTAAGAAAATTTCTCTTCGTGATGAGATGCCATTTTACTTTCGGAGAGTACAAGGATTCAGTTTGTTGAGGAGGATCGATACAACTGTACCAAAAATTGCAGTAACGTTTGCAAGCTGTTCAAAGTATATAATTTTGAGAACGGAGCTCCCTTATATAGATATTTCTATGACAAGTTAGGTGAAAAGCTTTTGAAATCACGTATGTTTGGTGGACGGATGCAAAAAGCCAAAAGCTTTGTTAGGTATAAAAATTAATGAGGTTTAATCTCTTTTAAATAATTATATACATTATTAATTGGTCCGGATTGTGTGATTAAAGCATACATCTTATATGTATGGGCTTATAAATCTACCTTGAAGATTTGAAACTATTTTTTGTTGTGTTGACATATACTTACAATATATTAATTCTCGTATCAGAATAATATGTATGGCTAGTAAAATCAGTCCATGACTTTTGTTAAGTAGATTTATGGGTTATAGTTCTAGATAAAAGAAGTTGTGATTTCTTTTAGGGATGTACGGGGGTGGGTATGAACGGGTTGTTAATAGACGTATGACTATGCCCTTCTTTTTTGGGTTACCAATCTGTCAACATAGCGGGTGAAATTAATTCTTAAACCGTGTGGCATGCGGAGGGTAGAGTGAGTGTCGGGTGGCTGGTGAGGGCGGAGGGTTTAAATCGTAAGAAAAAACTATAGTATTATTTTGTTACGTAAACAACTACATGACGTTATAGGCTTTCTAAAATCGACAAAAATAACACCTCAACTTAATGAAATACTTTAACAACAACATGAACTGATTAAAATATGAACATAAAGATGTAAATGAACGTCAAATCCACATAAATTTATAAGTAACAATTTAATCTGATTCACGATCCAAAAAACAACAATTAAACAACATAACATTATAAGTATATTAGAACAAAAACAATGGACATAACCTCTGTGAACAAGAATCGTATGTACATAAACAACAACATATCTGATTCACTCCTTTACTCGATGATCAAATCTCTATCTACGACAATCTTATGCTTAACCATTTGATAACACTATTAGTGCTGTAGCTGCTTCTTCTTCTTGCATTGCAACATAATCTTTAAAAAAAAAAAATCTTGGTTCAAAATGGGGAATCCCTATGCTAACTAAATGTCAAATTTAAACATGTTCCTCGTAACTAATCTAAAAGAACGATTATTATCAAATCATGTGTCAAATGAATTTATGTGCCATGAGGAATACGTAATTACAAGAAGCTTTGGTTCGTTTGCGATCGTGGTCAGAGGTTTCAGGTCCTTCGGTTTACCTGAGTATAGTAAGAATCATGCTACCTAGTGACCTAAACTATCTCTTCTGGTGATAATAGAACTGTAAAAAAGAGAATGAATACAATTATGTTAGTTAAAAGACAGCATTGGTTTTTCTTCCGCATAAATTGCACAATTCTTGTACCCAATAACCATTATAGATTCTTAAAATAGATAAAAATGTGAACCTTATCTACCAGGCCTCTCAAATTATACTTTTTATAGAAGATATAGGGTCGACTTCTTCTTTCATTAAGTTGACAAAGGGCTTTGCTATCTTATCAAGCTTGCACATTCCCACACTCCATTTTTCCGCATTTCTGTTTGCCAGCATAACGTTATATTTATGAACTACGCCGGATGAAATCTGGATCATTATATTAGAAAAATGTATTGGTGGTGGTTGTGGGGGGGGGGGGGGGGGGGTAGGTTAAATGGCTAGAGAGTATATATATACCTCATGTACTTTCAGGATATATTGTTCTCCACCGTATTTGTATTTGTAAAGCTCCACATCTAATTTCTCATGGTTTTCTTCAGCTGTGCGTTTTCTCTTGCTGGTTTGTGCATTGTTTGAAGGCTTATTTGTACGTCAAAGTGAGGTTAATAAGACACTCAGAATAAGGAATCTTGAAGTGTGTAATGTAGCCAAAAATTTTAGTTCTTAGGTTCGGTAAGATGCTATTTTGTATATGACAATAAGATTTTATCAAGAAACTAATTTCAAGCCAAACATTAAAATTAAAAAGTGGGTTCTTCAATGAACTTCGACATTTTCTAAAACAATATGAACTATGGAAAAAGGTCTAGTTTTATGAGAAAATAGGAGAAATTGCTTAAAATCCCCTTGTATTTCGTAAAACATGCGTCAAATCTTATTGTGTCATTGCTTGTGCAAAAAATAGGCTCGTGTTTTCAACTCATATGCACCATACCCCCTCTTTTAGTTAAAATACTTAACATACATTTCGTATAAATTATTAGTTTTAGACCTCTAATAAGATGGGAAACGGGATATAGTTTATAATAACAAAAGAGGGTTTTGCAATTCTCTAGAAAAAAAACACACACACACACACAAGCGCAGGTTAGTTGCAACTTTTATAACACACATAGGGTAATAAGAAAAGAAGATAAGATTGGGTCCCGACTAGGTTTTTAAAAACCACAAGGAGATATGGGCAAAAAAAATAAAATCAGAGGATTATGTGCAAATTTCAAAAATATAATGGGGTTTTATACATTTTCTCTTAAAAATATTGTAAAAACTCAAATATAATTACTTGTAATGAGCTTTTATACCCTAAAAATTAAATCGGAAAAAGAAAAGTGAAAAGAGGTCCATTTTACCGAAACAAATGTTTTCTAAAGTCAACCATAAGATTTATAAGGATACCTTTACATTAAATTGTTGTTGCTCTTTGAAAACTGATAGATCTTTAAGTCTTATTCTTTAAGTTTTAAGCAGTAGTTGCGATACATAGTCTAGACAAGTATATAAGACAGTAAAGTAAGATATCAGATTTTTAACGTGGTTCGGACTATGTCCTACATCCACGAGGCTTTCGCATGAGACAAACTTCTTTCAACGGACAAAAGTTATTACACCTAATGGTTTTGCTCTAACACCACATCCCTCTAATGTTGATACCACCGGAACCTTTTTCGCGCCTACTCTGTTTGACCCGTAAGACCAAAACTCCCGTAGTGATCTTCTTATGAGCGATCCAAGCGAACTGCACGTACGTATAGATCCCTCTAACTGGCGCAATCCTTTCCCGTTGAACTCCCTTCAACTCTCGTCAGCTTGTCACATTTTGAGTTGAATCAAGAGATGAAAACTAAGAAATCAAAATAAAAGCGGAACACCTAATGATGTATATTTTGTTACACGAGTGTTCTGCATTGATTCCTAGGATTTCTACTATTTATAGGATAGCTCTCCTTGAAAGATCTCTAGAATCTCGGCCAGTCTCCATATCCAGTCGAGACAGAATCTTTCCAAATATATCCGAATCTTTCCACTGATAAGGCGTCTTTTCCTTTGATAAGTCTTTGTTTCCGTGTGATAAGATCTTCATGATCTTCGTGAATCTGCACACCAAAGACGAAATAGAACTCCACAAGGAATAGATTACTAAAGGATATAAACAACGAGTTTGATAAAAATTAACTTTCCATAAGATAAGATTCTATAAAATCAAGTTAATTATTTACAAACTTACCCAAATATTCGATCATCTTTAAAAGATAATTTTCATAAAATCAAGACCGAATATTTCAGTAAATAAATCAAACTAAAATAAAACCAAATTTTCCTTTAAAATAATTTTGCAAACAAGGAAATAAATCGAGTTGGGCCTGGCAGTCCTGACTGTTCAATCAAGTTCGAATCGTAATGGACTTGCGGTCCTAACAGCCTCCCCCAATTGACTTGTTTGGCAAAAATACTTTTAAATCCCAAGGAAAATGTAGACATGCTGAAATAAAACAAGTTAGTAAGAGATAGGCACATAAATCAACTAACGAGTCTTAACAACAATAAAAAACTTGTTGCAACAACAATTCAACAATCCGCAAAACAACTTAAAATAAATAGGCAGTTAATAAACATTGTTATTAAGCGGAAAAATAAAAACAAACTAAAAATAAAAACATAAGATAACAACAACAGCCTTGAAGATCTCCCCCATTCTTCAAAATCTCCCCCATTCTCCATTTTCTGCTTACTCCCCCATTTTGCCAGAACTAGTTAAGGCTTTGCCGCTAATTGGGCAAGGGAGTGGTTCATGGACTCCAACAATGTAATCATGCGGGATAGTTGCGACTGAAGGTTGTCGAGACTGCCCTGGGGAACAGATGGTCCAACTTCATTATCCCGAGTAGGTGGGACAGGTCGCCGGATTGGAGAACCAAGAAGAGCTTGAACAAGGTGACTTGAGGCATGATAAGGATTGGGCCTGCGCGTCATCTTATCCTTCTTGACCCAGATATCCATTTGGGATGTGAGCGTGCGGTAGATCAGAGATGGACAGCCCAAGGTCATCTTAATCTTTTGGTCGAATGCTTCAAGTTGTATGCGCTCGAAGACCAGTTTCCCTAGATTAATGGGGGCATTCGAACTAATGCGGAATAAGACAGAAGCAGTTAATGGACTCACGGTAGAAGTATGGAACATAAGTAACCAATTTCTTACCATGATACCGAGGATCAAACCATACCAGGGAGTGAGGGAACCTCGTTGGAGATTTCCATTCTGGGGCCACTTCATGGGTTGGGCAGTTATGGTTGATGCAACTGCGTCCAAGTCTTCCTCCAGTTCCAGCTTGGAGTCGCGACCGGTTTGCACATCAGGAGAACCCAACTGCAGATTCAGAGTTTGTGGACTAATCTGAAAGATGTAGTTCCTCACGAACGCTGAATGTTCCTTGGCTGAGCCTGGAACGCCTAGTTGAGTATCCAGATTAGCATAAAACTCGTGCACAATATGGGTTACAAACGGTTGTACCCTGCGAGTGGATTCAAGAAAACCTCTCCCTTCCAAAAACTCGATAACCCTCGTACCCGCATAAGAATCATCATGAAGTTGAACTTCATTAACAGGAATGCGTCGAGCAAGAGGTGGATACCTGAGTTTGGCATTAGCCGTGTAGAACCTGTCGGGCATAGCCTTCTTCACCCGGAAAGGCTTATCGGACGGTAGGACTCGGGGAGGAACGGCATAACCTCCATCAGCTTCTTCAGACTGGACTTGACTGCCTTCGTCAGAGGCCGACTGGTCGCCAGACTGGTTTGCCTCATCAGACGAGGACTTAGCTGGGGTTTCTGCTATTTGCGGACGGGACTGGAATCGGTGTCTGAGACCTCGATTGGAGCAGAGTCCGAGGCAGCAGCAGTGGATCGGAGATGTTTGTAAGTAGGAGTCTTGGTACGTGTCCCGACTCGGCTCGCAACACCCTCTGCAACAGGTTTGGACTTTTGGCGAGCAGATGGGGTGCACTTTGGAGGTTGATCCTTCTGCTTCCCTTTGGCCGCGACGGTGTGGCGGCGAGAGGATGCAGGAGCAGGTGCAGGTGGTGTCCGTGAAGGACACATAACCACTGGTGACGGCGGAGCGTCTTCCGGCGGCTGAACAGAGTGAGAGTCATCCAAAGGAGGAGATAACTCTCGTGCCTGAGATGGTGTGGCACGTGGTGGTGATTCTGTTGCCGGTGGCGGTGGTGTGGGGTCTTGCAGCGGCGGTGGTGCAGCAGCACTAGCTGTTGGTGGAACATAATCTGGTGGTATACGAATGGAGAGTGGCTCCGGTTGCAAGACATTGGACAACTAGTTGTCCATGGAGGATTCACTGTCATAGTCGACTAGAGGGTTCGACTGAGACGGTTCACCTGTGGACTTGTTTTTCACCATGTTAAAGATTTTCTTGAGAAAAGATGGTGAGAAAGAAGACATAAAAACCACACACGAGAAAAGATAAGCACAAGAGAGAGAGTAAGGATGGCGTGAGATATGAGGGAAAGACATATAAATAGATAAAATCAAATCAACATCATATGTTCTATAATAATTATCCACAACTTCCCATAAGTGATAGGACTCTTACCAAGACTAATCAAGGAAAGATTCCAACAGATTACACGCAACTCAATCTCTACTAAAAACCCGGCAAAAGATAGGCGGGAAAACAAACATGCCGAAATTAAACATCTCGCGCTTAAAGACAAATTAAATTAAAAATTAAAATTGCACCTGATTAAATAAAAACACAAATTAAAAGAAACAAACAGAAAGTAACTCAGCAAATTACACATAACTCACCGAGTACCGATTCAACTGGTGTAAGTGGATGTCGAGACACCCTGTCATGACAGACCGTAAGACTGAGTATAGAACAGCTAGAACTGAAGAATACTCATGAACCATATGAATACATTAGAATGTGTGTGTGTGAATTCTCATATGATAAACAGATGAAAGGGAAGAGAATTTCAAAGGGGCAAAAATCGTTTTGCAAGATATCTCTTTTCAAACAATACAATTGCACCATGTACACACACTTTGAGCCTTTTGCATAGAGGTAGCTTTCGCTCAAAAATTTACGTAGAATATGGTAGCTCTTTTTAATTTTGTGATGACCGTGAGATATGCATTGAATGCTTTGACACATATTCATTGAGTTTAGATAGCTTTTTCCTCCATATATTTTTTTCTTTTGAAGCACTTTTTCTTTTGGCTCATACTCTCTTTGTTTTTTTTTTTCATAACTCTTTTGCACACTCATACTTTTGTTTTCATGCTCAATCCTTCTGTTTTTAATGTGATGAGGTAGCAAAAGTGGACAATGTCCATGTCAAAGAGATAATAAAAACAAATTAAAAACAAAAATTGCCCGTTGCAAAATCCTTTGATTTCACTGATTTAACTGAGGAAAATATGTGCACTATGTATCAATGCAGTTCTAAGTACGCTCCAGAACCGGTTGTCCAACAGGTCTGCAAGTAAGTCATGACAGTTAGTTCAACATGATGTGTCAAATCTCGGTATCGTCATCTCGTAATATTCGGTATCATATCCACGGGATTATTTCGGAATATTATGCCACGACAACACCATTATTTTTTAATGCAAAATTACAATTTAAGGCAAAACTCAAAATTAGGCCCATGAATGCCCAATTTCGAGTTATTTGGGGCCCAATTTGAATTGCACAAGCCCAATTCGAGTTGTTCCAGGCCCAGTTTGAGCTGTTTTTAGTTCATTCGAGTTATTCCCTTGCAGGTCATTCGAGTTATTCAGAAGAGTTCATTCAAGCTATTTTCTAGGAATCCTAGTTTGACTTATTCAACTCATAGTCCAACTTGGAGTGTACTTCTAGCTGAATAAGGACTCTTATGCCTATATAAAGGGATCCCATACCACATTCTAAGGTACGTTTTACATGATTCCAAGCTCTAAGTTCGAGTTATATAAGTCGACCTCGAGCTATTCCTCAAGCTCATTCGAGTTGTTCGTCAATAGCTCGAGTTCGACCTATTTTGGCTTGCATTCGAGTTGTTTTGTTCTGTGTTATTCGACTTGTTTGACACAGTTCATTCGACTTGTTTGGCCGTTCACATTCGACTTATTGCTTTCTGTTTATTCGACTTATAGCTCTCAGTTCATTCGACCTATTTTACTCAGTTCATTCGACTTGTTGCCTTGCTCAACAAGATCTCATATTCCGATCCGTCTGACTTGAGCGTCGGAGTGCCTTCGCCGGAGAAGGCACCGGCTTAGTTCACGTTTGGTGTTGAGTGCAGGTTCCGAACTCAAAAGCTGCTTGAGCATCCAGCAGGAACTGAAGTAGTCTGACGTGGAGTGTTGGAGAGAAGACATGTATCCAGACAAAAATACCCCACATCAGTGGCGCCGTCTGTGGGAACCACTAAACGCAGTTAGGAGCAAACACCATCACTAATTCAATGGCTCACCGCAAAGCCGCAGAGAAGAACGGAATGGCTGGAAGAATGAGATCACAGAGGGAGGATGAGAATCGAGTTGCTGACGCTTCTGAGCACACTTCAGTAGCTGCTTCCAATGCCCCTCTGGATCAAGCTCGCACTATGACGGACCAACCAATAGTGCCTCCAGCCGAACAACCATTGTTGAATCCTGCACAACTGACTCAGATCATGACAGCATTACAGCAAACCATGGTACCAATAATTGTGCAACAACTGGCCAACACTGGATTGCAGCAAAACGTTCCAGCGCCAAATGGACGACAAACATCGACACAGCAAGAGAGGACTCATCACACACAACGTCGTGCTGATTCAGGACAACAACAGTCAAGGATGATAAGACAAACACGGAGGGATACATCACCTTCCCAAGAACGAAGAAACCCACGTTCAGTGAGGGCTGCAGGGAATAAGGCCCCAAGCCGGGCAAATGACAAGGGAGGAGAAGTCAATTCTAAGTGGAGAGATCCTGAAGACCAACCTACAGCTAGTCACACGACATCCAGGAGTAGAGACCATCATGAAAAAACGAAACCAAGGCCGGAACCAGTTATCGCTGAAAATATTCCATCAACGGAGCGACCAACTCCATTTTCTGAAGCGATTGGCAAGTTGACACTGAAGGAGGGAGTCAGACTTCCTGACATGAAGAAATATGATGGAACAACTGATCCTGCAACACATTATGATGACTTGGATCTCGAGCTGCAGATTCTGGGTTACCATGAGAATTTAAGGGCGAAGCTGATTTCACTAAGCTTAAGGGGAACTGCTAAAGAATGGTTCAAGAATTTGAAATCTCATTCGATTGAATCAGCCGAACAATTCAAAAGCATGTTCGTTAAGAAGCTTGCCATTTATCAGTTAAAGAAGAAGTCTCCAAGTACTTTGTTCAATATCTACAGAAAGCCGGGAGAGACGCTTGGAAAATATATAGAACGCCTAAATCTGGAAATTGGAAAAGTGAATGCTCCCACTGTGGACTTGGTTATCTCGGTGTTGCAAAACCGCTGCCAGAGTGCAAAGCTGATTGAAGTGTTAACTTGGGACGCTCCTGATTCGATAGAGCAAGTAATGGATCTCGCCAATAAAGTGGTTGAGGTGGAGGAGATCACCATGAATCAAGGATTAACAGACCTGGCAGAAATTCCTAGAGGAAAGGAGAATAAAGACTGGAGGAGAGATCCTAGGGGGAAAGATTGTGATCACAATCGACAACCTTTCAAGAGGTTTGATAATTGGACTCCTTTGAAGAAACCAATTGGCGAAATTTATGCGATAGTAGGGGATAAGGAGAGGTTCAGATCTCCAAGACCCATGGTGCAAACTGAAGAGATGAAACAATCCAAAAAATATTGTAAGTTTCACCGGCAAAATGGACATACCACCAACGATTGCAGGGCCTTGAGAATGGAGATTGAACGACTCATTCTCGAGGGTAAGCTTATTGATGATGTACTGGAAAATAGGCAACCAAGGGATGAGAAATCAACTGGTGGATGAAAGCGAAGTCGTTCCCCAAAAGAAAAGAAGGACGAACCAAGAAGAAGGAAGGGTAACGGTAACGATAATATCGAAAACGGAGTAAATGTGATTTCCGGAGAACCTACAGGTGCGGATTCGACCAAAAGTAGGAAACGGATTTCACGTGATATATAGTATGAGCGTTTGAAACGTCCAGAGATAGACCTGGTCTTTGCAGTAGACAAAATGGATACAAGGATCACATTCGATGATAGCGATTTTGATAGCTTATCTTCACAAGCTAAGGAGGCTCAGTACTTGAATTGCCCAATGGTGGTTACCGCAGTGATCGCAAATCACGTCGTGAGAAGAATTATGGTAGATAATGGATGCTCATCTAACATTATCTTCATGGATGCTTTACAACAAATGAAGCTTGGACAATACGAGATCTCGGAGGTGAATTCACCTCTATTAGGATTTGGTGGAAGTGAAGTGAAGCCTGTTGGAAGAATAATGCTACCAACATCTTTTGGTATCAATCCAAAGAGGAGAACATTGAATGTGGAATATCTCATTGTTGATATGCCGTTTGCGTACAATGTGTTAATTGGAAGACCAGGGATAACCGCATTCGCTATGATCATTTCAACAGTGCATCAGAAGATAAAATTTCCAACTCCTGGGGGAGGCGCAGAGTTGACAACAAACTATCGTGATTCATGGAATTGTTATGTTACATCAACAAAACCTGCCAAGGCGAAAGCTGCACCTGACATAGCTCTAATTGAAGCTCAAGATGCGGGGATGCCACAAGTTATGGGGAGCAAAGATATTGAGATGGTGCTTGCAACACATGAGGATCAGCGGGAAACCCTGAAGATTCTGATGTTCCCATGAAGGGAGCTGAACTGAAACCGACGAAGGAAGAAAGGGAGGATAAAACCACTTTGCGTTACAAGAAACAATTGGAGATCGAACGCATGAAGCCTTCGGGTGAATTCAAGGAAGTTATTCTAATGGATAATGAGCCTGAGAAGATCATCAAAATTGGAAGTGAACTGCCAATGGAGATGGAGAAAGCGTTGATAGTATGCCTGCAGAGAAACTTTGATGTATTTGCATGGACTGATTCGGATTTAAAAGGCATAGACCCATGAGTAGCAGTACAGCACCTCCATGTCAATCCAAATGCAAGACCAGTTCGGCAAAAGAAGAGACATTTCAGTGATGAGAAGAATAAGGCGGCAGAATTGGAAGTGCAAACAAAGTTAACAGCAGGTCACATATTTGAAGTTCAATATTCGGAATGGCTTAGCAATGTTGTCCTTGTGCCAAAGAAACCAACCATATGGTGTATGTGCGTGGACTACACGGATTTGAACAAACATTGTCCACGAGATCCTTTCCCGTTGCCTAGGATTGATCTCGTGGTTGATTCAACAGCTGGATGTGCACTACTTAGCCTTTGTGATGCATAGAGTGGTTTTCATCAAATCTTGATGGCGGTCAAAGATCAACACGAAACCGCATTCATAACAGACAGGGGCATATTCTGTTACAGAGTAATGCCATTTGGATTAAAGAACGCTGGAGCAACATTCCAGAGACTGGTTGCAAAGATGTTTTACCATCAAATAGGCAAGACAATGGAAGTCTACATAGATGATATGCTTATCAAAAGTTTAAGGGCGGAAGACCATGTTAAGCATCTTGAAGAAGCTTTTGGGATCATGAGGCAGTACGGGATGAAGTTAAATCCAAAGAAGTGTACATTCGGAGTCAAAGCGGGCAAATTTCTAGGCTTCATGGTAAATGAAAGGGGCATAGAAGCAAACCCGGATAAGATCAAGGCTATAATGGATTTGCCATCTCCCAAATCGGTTCGTGAAGTCCAACGATTGGTGGGGAGAATAACGGCACTCAGTCGTTTTATATCACATTCCGAAGAGAAAGTTTGCCTTTCTTCAAGAAGTTGAGAAAAACGCCAAAGTTTGCCTGGACGGAGGATTGTGAGGAGGCATTTCGTCAACTGAAGACTTACCTTACAACGCCACCACTATTATCAAAGCCCAAGGACAACGAGATATTATATCTCTATTTAGCCGTAACAAAGAATTCACTCAGCACAGTGTTGGTCCGAGAAGAAGATAAGAAACACCTGCCGATTTATTACGTGAGCAAAGTTTTGAACGGAGCAGAACTCAATTACTTGGAAATTGAGAAGTTGGCCTACGCATTGGTGATAACTGCAAGAACTGAGACCATACTTTCAATCACACCCAGTCATAGTGCTTACAAATCAACCTTTGAAGCAGGTCATGGCAAAGCCAGAAACATCAGGCAGGCTGGTCAAATGGGCAATCGAACTAGGAGAATATGGTTTGGAGTACTTACCAAAAACTGCAATCAAAGCACAAAGACTGTCGGATTTTGTCGCGGAAACTATCTCGGAAGCAGAACCATCAATCGATGTGGCTATGGTGACGGAAAGCAGTCAAAAGGATAAGTCCGGGGCAACAAAAGAGATTTGGACTCTACACGTGGACGGATCCTCCACAGTTGATGCAGGAGGCGCAGGAATTTACATAAGATCGGCAGATGGAAGAGAATTTGACTATGCTATTAGATTAAACTTTCAAGTCACAAATAATTAAGCAGAGTATGAAGCCATGATAGCTGGTATTCAAATGGCGAAATCGCTTGGGATAACTAAACTTATGGCATTCACAGACTCTCAATTAATTGCAAATCAATTTGAGGGTAGATACGAAGCTAAGGAGGCGACAATAGTGAAGTACCTTGAAAAGATGAAGGAGGCGACATCTAACTTTGAGACGTTCACTATATCACAGATTCCACGATTGGAGAATGAACGGGCCGACTCGTTATCAAGATTTGCAAGCACTGCAAAAGTCTTTGTGGAGAGACGAGTAACATTGTTGGCCGCAGACCAACCGTCAATTAGCAAAGGCCTGGAGTCAAGGACAACGCAAGCTCTAGATTACGTTTTGCCAGTAGAAGTCGAGGCGTGTTGGAAGGATGAAATAATAGACTACCTACAAAACGGAAAATTGCCAATTGATCCACAAGCTGTGAGAAGACTTAAATATAAATCAGCGAGATTCACCATGTTTAATGGAGAACTTTACAAAAGATCTTTTGAGGGACCACTCTTAAGATGTTTGTCACCCACACACGCGAAGCAAGTTTTGAGGGAAATTCACGAAGGAAGCTGTGGAAATCATTCTGGAGGGTGGTCCTTGGCACAGAAGATACTCCGACAAGGATACTTTTGGCCAACGATCATGAGAGATTCGATGGATTATACTAGGAAGTGTAGAAGTTGTCAACTACACGCGAAAATCATTCATACACCTGCACAACCAATGACAATCGTGAGCTATGGATGTCCCTTCGATCAATGGGGAATAGACATCGTAGGACCAATGCCAGTGGCGTCCGGTGGAAGGAAATGGCTATTGGTGGCGGTTGAATACTACACCAAGTGGGTTGAGGCTGAAGCACTTGTGACAATAACAGAGGCCAATGTGAAGAAGTTCATCTGGAAGAACATTGTGTGCAGGTTCGGAATCCCAAGGGTACTAATATCAGACAATGGAAGACAATTCCAGGGATTCAAGATTCAAGATTGGTGCAAGGATATGAAGATTGAGCAGAGGTTCACATCTGTCACGCACCCAAAAGCTAATGGGCAAGTAGAGGCCACAAACAACACACTCGTGAAGAGTTTGGAGAAAAGGTTGCAAGGTGAAGGAGGAAATTGGGCAGACGAGCTGCCAGGAATATTATGGGCATACCGTACGACACCACGAACTTTTACGGGCGAAACTCCGTATTTGTTAACGTATGGTTCGGAAGCAGTAATACCCGCGGAGATCGGAATGCCAACTTATCGAATCGTCACATATAATGAGGAACAAGCACTAAGAGCTAGACAAATGGACCTCGAGCTGATAGGAGCAACAAGGGAAGAAGCCTACCAACGCACTCAAGCTTACAAATCCATGATGGCAAAAGCATATGACAACAAAGTTCGTTTCAGAAATTTTCAAGTGGGGGACTTGGTCCTAAGGAAAGTAGAAGCCACCAAGCATGTGGGGACATTGAAGCCAAATTGGGAAGGACCATACATAGTAGAAAAAGCAAGTGCAAAAGGATACTATTACTTACAAGAGTTGGGAGGAAGGACATTGTCACGCCCTTGGAACGTCAAGAATTTGAGAAGGTTTTACAGTTAGAAGAGCTAGCAGAACAACAAGTTGTGTGGCAAGTTAGGACCGTAGTCTCAATGCTTTATTTACTTATTCTTTTACGAATTACGAGTCTCGACGCGAGAGCTCCAATTGTAATACTTAGCAGCGAACTACGGGGACTTGATTCCTAACCACCTATACATGGCGGGATACGTAGGCAACTCGGAAGTTAATCGAGCTCAGTCCCAAAACTTATAAAATTTCATATTTTACTTAAGTTTGATTGTTTGCCTATGTCATATTAGCATTCTTATCAACATAAGCATCAATGGACTGACTTTGTAAGATGAGCGTTATGCCTCGCAAACTCTCTGTAGGCCGAGCATGGTGCCTCACCGCCTATCCGTAAGACGAGCATTGTGCCTCGCAACCTATTCGTAAGTCGAGCATTGCGCCTCGCAATCCGTCCGTAAGCCAAGCATTATGCCTCGCAGACAGTCCGTCAGTCGAGCACTATGCCTCACAGACAATTCATAAGACGAGCATTGTGCCTCGCAGACGTTCAGTAGGCCGAGCATGGTGCCTCACCGCCTATCCGTAAGACGAGCATTGTGCCTCGCAACCTATTCGTAAGTCGAGCATTGCGCCTCGCAGTCCGTCCGTAAGCCGAGCATTATGCCTCGCAGACAGTCCGTAAGTCGAGCACTGTGCCTCACAGACAATTCATAAGACGAGCATTGTGCCTCACAGACGTTCAGTAGGCCGAGCATGGTGCCTCACCGCCTATCCGTAAGACGAGCATTGTGCCTCGCAACCTATTCGTAAGTCAAGCATTACGCCTCGCAATCCGTCCGTAAGCGGAGCATTATGCCTCGCAGACAGTCCGTAAGTCAAGCATTGTGCCTCGCAGACAATTCGTAAGTCGAGCATTGTGCCTCGCAGACAATTCGTAAGACGAGCATTGTGCCTCGCAGACCATTTATAAGACGAGTATTGTGCCTCGCAGAATCAAAGTAAGATGAGCATTGTGTCTCGCAGCCTCCTCAAAAGATGATCGCTTCACGAGATAGATGATAACAATCACAACAAAGACATAATCTTTTCACCAAAAAGATGACTACAAAACTCAAAAGATGAACAAGGAAAGACAAAACTTGGTACAAAGGACAAAGGAACACAAAGACATTTCTAAAAATCAAATATCTATTAAAGCAAAGGGATAAGCACAACAATGGCGCGATGTCAACAGGAATATACCAAACGAATATCAAACACCACAATGACAAAATGTTAGAATGTGCAGAAAAGAGATAGCGGCACGCAGGCCCAAAAATCACAGCGCACAAGCTGGCTTCACAACTACTCAACTATTTCTTCAAACGGAGACCAACCGACTTCAATGCACCTCGACTCTGTCGAGCAATCACATCCATAGACTCATTCAACGGGGACGTATCATCCTCAGGACGCACCCGAACTGGAGCAGGAGCAGGATCAGGAACAGCAACAACACCAAGATCAGCTCCAGGGTCAGGAGATGGAACTGAGATAGTCACGAGGTCAGCAGAAGCAAGAGGAACCCCCAAGGGCATCTCGACAGGGAAAGAGGGAGGCAGAAGCTCTCCCTCCTCGAGAACCTCACTCGAAGAAACCTGGGCGGGAGGAACTCTAGAAGTAGAAGCAACAGCAGCAGCACGCGAAGCGGCTTCCTTCTTGGCTCTGGACCTCGCCTGCGCTCGTAGGCTATCGCGGAGCCAGACGGATCTCATCTGTCGTACGCGCTGGAAAGTCTCAGAAGGACCAACGCTCTCAGTCTCTGAAGCATCCTCGTCATCCGAGTCCGGCACTCCTTCAGCAAGTCGATCAAGGATATCAAACTCTTCCTTCTTGCGACCGGAAGCGAAGCCACCTTTACGCTCCACATCATCTAAGGCATAATCGTATCCCTTAGATATATCAAAACCTCCGCGCACAGTACAGATGGTTCCCCAAGCAAAAGAGCAAAAGAATTCAGCGACTGCTGCAACTTTATCATCTGCTGATAAACCCTGCAACACGACAAGAACAAGAAAGTCTAAGTGAGGCAATTACGTACTAAACTCATGATAAGAGGAAAGAGGTGAAAGAGAACCTCAGCCTTAGCCTGATCATAGCCAATTTGCTCGGAGGTAGCCGCTTGCGCTAGCACCGCGTCACGTTCGTCCTCCACAACCTTCAAACGAGCAGCTAAAGCAGTGAGCTCCCCCTTGGTGCGGATTTCCTTCATTCCTAAGTCGTCCTTGGCCCGCTGAAGCTTGTCAAAGTCCTTGGATAACGCCTTCAATTTGGCTTCACTCGCAGCATGAGCCTCTTTGGACTTCTTCAATTCTGCATGTGCCAACCGGAGCTCCTCCACGACACATTTCATGGTGGCTTCTACCTCACGAGTTTTCTTCTTGGCTTGCTCTTCCAGAATCTGAGCCTGCGATGCGGTAGATTTGTAATGGTCCAATCGAGAGTTGTATTCAGCTCGGGCATCATTAAAGATGTCAAAATTCTCCACCATGGTCTGCATATTCATCATCGCCTGAAAATCACAGGAGGGAAAGGGTCAAGACAAGTATTTCAAAGACTAAAAGAAGTTATTAAAAGTAAAACGCAATTATCACTTACAGTGGAGAAAGCTAGAGCAGTGTGGCTGCACAAGCCCTCAGGACCAACTTGTTCAAAGTACCTTTTCCTGTCAAAGGAAGAAAGGAAGCCCTTGCAAGCACGCATGGCAGCAGTGTCAGTCAGCTTGTAATAGCCAACATTCATGGAAGCGTGAGGTATCTCCTCGAAATTGATGTCCAGATCATCAGAAGTATATCTATTAGAATCGTCATGAGCAGGGCGTTTCTCGCGGCGGCGGTCATCTGAAGGTGCAGGGCGTTTGCGTGCGTTCGGATCTGGACCAGCAAGATTGCCGTCACACACAGCTTTAATCACTGCAGGGTTGCGTTCCCGACCGCTAGCAGTAGTCAAAGGCGTAGGAGCCGGCTGAGAGGATCCGCCAGTCGTCTTACTCCTAGAGCTCCGAGGTGGAACCGCAGATGAAGGAGCACTAGGTAACGAGGTGCCAGCAGGAGATGTAACAGTAACAGGGGCAGTTGCTTCAGAAGAAGAAGGGACAACAGCAGGAGCAGGCTCTGGACCCCAGTCTCAGCATCGCCACTACCGGATGCCAAATCGTCAAATACTTCCTGCATAGCAGCGAGCTTACGCTTTGATTTGCTGATGACCATCTTTTCTGCAAGAAGCAAACAACAAAGGTTAGTATAACATTTCAAGTATAAGAGTGACTTGGTAAAGGAGACAAGCAGGAATAAAAGACAAATATACCAAAATCAACCAGTTAGGAAACTATTGTTCTTCCTAGCAGTCAAGAAATAAAAACCCGCATCCTCACCAGCCGTTCTAAATTTGCTAAGGAACATTTGGAAGAAAGAATCAGCAGTGCATGGTAACTTGTATACCCTCATCAAAATAATAAAGGCATGAATGATACAGTAGGTATTGGGAGTGAAATGGGATGGACATGAAGGCAAACGAAGCAGTTGTCGAACTACATCATGGAGTGGAAATCTAAGACCACAAGAAAGGAAAATGTGAAAGATGGTCAAACAACCAGGAGGAGCAGTGTCTAATCGATCTTCAGGACCAGGAAAGATAATCTCATACGTTTCCGGTACATCATACATAGACCTATAGTATGAGGCTCCATGGGTGTTCATGGGACGAATACCAACAATGTTTAAAAGGTTATTAATAGGAGAGGGAGCGTCAAGGTTTATACCCTCTTCAGCTAATTCTTGCATAGTTTCATCTACAATACTATCATTCACCTCTAAGGGAACGAGAACGTTTGATATACCTTCTATGGCAGTCGGTAAATGTTAGTCAGAAACTCATCATCGGAATGATCTAAAATGTTCACTTCCTTATCAGAACCTTGGGCGTTAGAAGATAAAGCGTCACTATCAGACTCCCCACTACCCGATGATGACCCAGACCCAGAGCTCGATGACTCGACGACATGAGGAACACCTAAAGAGCTAGTGGTTTCCATGTCTGACTCAGAAGCCATTATAATACTAAGTAGGAAGAAGTTAGTGATTACCGGTTCTAGGGTTTAAATCAATGACTCTTTCAAATTCAGGATCACGCCTCTCGTAGGACCTTTCCGCTGGTACAAATATTCTGGGGGCACCCGGAACTGGGATTCTAGCTGGACGAGAAGGTCGGGTCGAACGTGTTGGGCTGGCCTTGTGAGTTGGGAAGCGTTCACGATCGGCAGTGGCACGTGTGGTTTGTGGATGGCGTTCGGAGTATGAAGGTGGTTTGCAGTGAGAGCGATGCTGATTTGAACGAGCCGTTGTGAGGAATCTGCATGAAAATTCGTGGCAAGAATCAGCTTGTTAAAGTTTGAAGAATTTCAGAAACAATTTCTAAGTATTATAGCTTGAAACCAATACATTCGATCTATGACAATAAGTTGAGAATAAACCTCGTAAAGGGTGGTTCGATTTATCGAGTAATTTGTTGATCCCAAGTATTATAGCTCGATTACAAACACTTCCGGCATATAGCACATAAGTCGAAAGTAAATCTTGACGAGCATAGTTCGACTTATCGAGGTATTAGCTGTTAGTTCGAGTTATTTCACTTGACAAATTTCTTGGATTAATTCGAGTTAGACTTATGCAATTTCGAGTTATCAGGCTAAGAATTCGAGTTATATGGCTATTTCGAGCTATACCTTTCAAGAATCGAGTTGTTTTATGGTATATTCGAGTTATTTGCACCCTCTCAGTGTATTCGAGCTATTTCTATTCGAGTTATTTTCGAGAGCTCGAGTTATTTGCGACAATCTTACGATGCAATGACTCGGTACGACGGGTATTTATAGAAGCGATCAGCGGCAGAATTACTGATTGTTAGGACCGCAAAGTCCGACAGGTTTCAAACTCGGTTGAACAGTCAGGACTGCCAGGTCCAACTAGATTTTATTTCCTTGTTTGCAAAATTATTTTAAAGGAAAATTCGGTTTTATTTACTTTGATTTATTTACTTATTTATTCACACGGTTTTATGGTATTTATCCTGTTATTAGACGCGTGAATATTTGGGTGAGTTTGGAAAGATTTAACTTGATCTTATAGTATCTTATCTTATGGAAAGTTAATCTTTATCAAACTCTTTCCTATATCCTTTAGTAATCTATTCCTTGTGGAGTTCTTCTTTGTCTTTGATGTGCAGAATATATGAAGATCATGAAGATCTTATCAATCGGAAACAAAGACGTAGCAAAAGGAAGAATCGCCTTATCATGGAAAGATTCGGATATACTTTGGAAAGATCCTGTCTCGACTGGATATGGAGACTAGCCGAGATTCAAGGATATCTTTCAGGAGAGCTATCCTATAAATAGTAGAAATCCTAGGAATCAATGTAGAACACTCGTGTAACAAAATATACATCTTTAGGTGTTCTCTTTTATTTTGATTTCTTAGTTTTCGCCCTCTTGAGTTACATCAAGAACGTGAGAAGCCGACAAGAGTTGAAGGGAGTTCAACGGGAAAGGATTGCGCCAGTTAGAGGGATCTATACGTACGTGCAGTTCGCTTGGAAGCATTCTCATAAGAAGATCATTACGGGAGTCTTGGTCTTACGGGTCAAACGGAGTAGACGCGAAAAAGGTTCTGGTGGTATCAACATTAGAGGGATTCGGTGCTAGAGTAAAACCAGTTGGTGTAATAACTTTTGTCCGTTGAAAGAAGTTTGATTCAGGCGAAAGCCTCGTGGATGTAGGACATAGTCCGAACCACGTTAAAATCTGCTGTCTTACTTTACTGTCTTACTTACCTGTCTTACTTATCTGTCTAGACTAGGTACCGCAACTACTGCTAAAACGTAAAGTATTAGACTGTAAGATCTATCAATTGGTATCAGAGCCTATCACCTACTTACATTGGTGAGATTCTGGTTTTATTTAGATCTTGCAGATTTGATGGCACAAAACGTTGAGGGATCATCATCATCAAAGCCGCCGCTCTTAAACGAATTTAACTATTCATACTGGAAGGTCCGCATGACAGCTTTCATCAAAAGGGAAAATCAGAAAGCGTGGAAAAGCATTCTCAAAGGATTGTCTCCACCACTAGACAAAGATGGAAAGCCGAAGCTAGAGCTCGACTGGTCGGACGCAGAAGATCTCGACGCGAGCCACAACTCCATTGCAATCAATGCAATTTTAAATGGAGTCGACCTAAATCAGTTCAAACTGATCTCCAAGTGTGAATCGGCCAAAGATGCATGGAACGCCCTCCGCGTTGCCCATGAAGGTACCCCATCCGTGAAAAGATCCAAAAGACAAATCCTTGGTACACGGTTTGAGGAACTTAAAATGGAGGATCATGAAACAATAGCTCAATACAATGCTAAACTTAGAGACATTGCTAATGAAGCCTTCCTCCTCGGTGATGAGTACAGTGAGTCCAAACTTGTTCAGAAAACTCTTCGAACTTTACCCTCAAGATTCGATATGAAAATTGAGGCGATTGAAGAAGCAAGAGATGTGGAAAACTTGTCACTTGAAGAGCTCATGGGTGCCCTCTCAACTTTCGAGTTGAAAAAGAATTTGAATGGAGTCACTTCGAAAGGTGTTGCACTTAAAGCTGAAATCAAAGACAAACCTCAAAGTGACGACAAGGACGAGTTCGAGAAATCTGTCGCGTTTCTCTCCAAAGGACTCCGAAAGTTTTCCAAGTGGAAAAACAAAGGTACGAACACTTTCCCTTCTAACTCTGATAATTCATTAAAATCTTCCGCTGCTAATGATCTTAGCTACAAAAGAAGAGGAAAAGGTGTTCAATGCAGGGAATGCCAAGGCTATGGTCACATACAAACTGATTGTGCAAATCTTCTCCCGAAGAATAAAGATAAAGCCATGGTGTGCACATGGAGTGATGAAGAGTCATCTGAAAGTGAAGATGAAACAGGAGAAAAAGCCAATATTGCACTCTCCTCTGTCATCAGACCTGACTCATCACCTGTCGCGACTGACCAGGACAACTCTGAAACTGCTTCTGAGATTAAATCGATTACATCCATATGCAGTGATAACGAGTTAGATTGTTGCATTGATGAATCTGAAGAAAGAACATTTTTTGCATTTTCTTCTATCCTTAATCATGACTCACCACCTGTCTTGACTACTCAGGAAAACAGCGAAGATACTGAGGACGATAATTCCCCTGATCCATTTCGGGAAATCACAATCCTTAGAAATATTTTGTTTTCAGAGATACACAAGAACGTTGATCTAAACAGACAAGTCATGGCCCTCAAAAATAATGTACAAAACATAAAAGAATCTATCACTATTTTTGAGGATTTGGAATCACACTTCCAAGATGTTCTTAAGGTTCTCAATAAGACTGTCACAGACAATCAGAACAAAGTTTCTGATCAAAGTCCTAGTCCCATTTTTAATCATGCTGGTCTTGGTTAACACCCACCGATCGGTCTAAGCAGGGCTATTCCTAGTATATCTGATATGGATAATGATAGCTTAGCACGTGATCCTAATTTCACACAGCCTCATGTTTTTTGCAGGTCCAGTCAACCGAACAGGCCCAGTCCCGTTTGGTGGTCACGACGGATGCGCAAATCAAGCAGAGCCTGTTATCATTGTGGTGGTCAAGGACATATTCGTTCATGCTGTCCTGACTTACAACAGAACTCATCAAGAAACACAGCAAAGGAACCTGTTGGACCACGAGTCCCGACATCTCGGAAGACTCCACGAAAGACAGTGTCTAAAGACTCCGATGAAGATTCTGAACCAACGAATCACATAAGGGTGAAATGTTCTAATCATAAAAACATTCATTTTGCATTTTCTTCTGTTGAAAACGCCTCACCTGATTGTTGGTATCTTGACAGTGCTTGCTCACATCACATGACAGGGAACAAAAACCTTTTGACCAACTATGTTTCTGGTCCAAGCGGAACAGTTCAGTTCAGTAATGGTAAAAAGGGTCAAGTGGTTGCAAAAGGAACACTCAGTCTTAGCGGGTGTCCTATACTTAATGATGTGTTCCATGTTGATGGACTTGAGCATAATTTGATTAGCATAAGCCAGATATTCGATCAAAAGTTGGTTGTCACGTTTACACAAGATGAATGTCATGTATCTGATAACCAAAGTTTTTGTATTTTTTCAGGAAATCGGACTGCTGAAAATTGCTATACCCTAACGCAGTCACGACTCCCTTTAGAACAGTTCACAAACTCTATCTCAAACAGATCTATCTCTCCGTTTGTTAGTGAACTAATTTGTTTTTGTGGTTCGCACGTCAGTCAAGGAGCCAACAGATTGGTCATAGATCAATCCAAGTGCGTTCAATATAATATCAAGGACCTTGATCTTGATACTGCAGAACAGTCGATGATTCCTGTCGCAACTCCTACATGGGTTGTCAATGAAACAAGAGGCAACTTCATAGACCTCAGTTTCTTCACTTTTGGAACAGGAAGTCATCTCTACCTAACTATGCATAATCGTGTCATATTTGATATTGGTTGGGTTGATCACATGCTTAAGAATTTTGTTTTTGTGCAAAGTAATGTGTTGGTCTTTAGTAACCAAAATTGCGCTATTATCATTGCTCGTAATCATGTCAAGCACTTATGCACACAGCACACGGATATATGGCACCATCTCATATGTGATTTAGGTGATAATGAATGTGCTGTCATTAAGCATGTCGCGACTGGAAGACAAACTGCTGTTATTTTTATGAAGAAAATTGTTTCACAAAGCTTTGAGACCCTCAGAAAGTCTCTCGGCATTTGTCTCCACTAAGTGCTGGTCGCGTGCCCGATTTAACTGAGATGTTTTTATTTGTTGGACTAACTGTCATGACTTACTTGCACACCTGTTGGACAGCCGGTTCTGGAGCGTACTTAGAACTGCATTGATACACAGTGCACATCATTCCCTCAGTTAAATCAGTGAAATCGAAGGATTTTGCAATGGGCAATTTTTGTTTTTATTTTTATTTTGTTTTTATAATCTCTTTGACATGGACATTGTCCACTTTTGCTACCTCATCACTTTAAAAAACAGAAGAATTGAGCTGAAAAGAAAAGTATGAGTGATCAAAAAAGTTGTGAAAAGAAAAGAACAAAGAGAGCATGAGCCAAAAGAAAAAGTGCTTCAAAAGAAAAATATATGGAGGAAAAAGCTGCCTAAACTCAATGAATATGTGTGAAAGCATTCAATTCATATTTCACGGTCATCACAAAATTGAAAAGAGCTACCATACTCTATATAAAGTTATTGTGCGAAAGCTACCTCTATGCAAAAGGCTCAAAGTGTGTGTACAAGGTGCAATTGTATTGTTTGAAAAGAGATATCTTGCAAAACGATTTTTGCCCCTTTCAAATTCTCTTCCCTTTCATCTATTTATCATATGAGAATTCACACACACACATTTTAATGTATTCATCTGGTTCATGAGTATGCTTCAGTCTCGACCTGTTTTATACTCAGTCTTATAGTCTGTCATGACAGGGTGTCTCGACATCCACTTACACCAGTTGAATCGGTCCTCGGTAAGTTATGTGAGTAATTTGCTGAGCTACTTTCTGTTTGTTTCTTTTAATTTGTGTTTTAATTTGTTTTAATTTTATTAAACGGGTGCTTTTTATTTTATTTTGTCTTTAAAACGCGATATGTTTAATTTCGGCACGAATTTGTTTCCCGCCTATGCTTTGCCGCGTTTTAAATTTCGTAGAGATTGAGTTGCATATCTTGTTGGAATCTTTCCTAGATGAGTCTTGGTAAGAGTCCTATCACTTATGGGAAGTTGTGGATAATGATTATAAAAGATATGACATTGATTTGATTACATCTATTTATATATTTTTCCTTTGTATCATATCTCACGCCATCCTACTATCTCTCTCTCTCTCGTGTGTTCATTTTTTTTTTGTGTGGAAGTGTGTTTATGTCTTCTTTCTCACCTACATTTATCAAGAAAATATTTAACATGGTGAAAACTAAGTCATCAGGTGAATCGTCTCAGTCGACCCCACCAGTCGACCCTGACAGTGCATCCACCACGGGCAACGAGTTGTCCCAAGTCTTGCAGCCAAAGCCGTTCAAAATCCGAATTCCGCCGGACTTTGTTCCACTGCCATCTGCCACGGCACCACCGCAAGACACCACACCAATACCACCGGCAACAGAGTCACCACCCCATGCCACTCCACCTCAGGCACGCGAGTTCTCTCCTCCTTTGGACGACTCGCACTCTGTTCCCATGCCGGACGACGCTTCGCCATCACCTGCACCTGTTCCTGCATCCTCTCACCGCCACACCGCCGCGGCTAAAGGGAAGCAGAAGGCTCAACCTCCTAAGCGCACTCCATCTGCTCGCAAAAAGTCAAAACCTGTTGCAGAGGGTGTCGCGAGCCGAGTCAGGACACGTAAGAAAGTTCCTGTATCCAAACGTCCCCGATCCGCTCCTGCTGCCTCGGACTCTGCTCCAATCGAGGTCTCTGACTCAGATTCCAGCCCTGTCCACAAACAGCAGAAACGCTCAGCTCAGTCCTTGTCTGATCAGGACAACCAGTCAGGCGACCAGTCGGCCTCTGAGGAAGGCAGTCACGACCAGGCTGAAGAAGAAGCTGAAGGAGATTTAGCAGTCCCTCCCCGTGTTCCACCATCCGATGAGCCTTTCAGGGTGAAAAAGGCATTTTCCGACAGGTTCTACACATCTCAAGCCAAACTCAGGTATACTCGTCTCACTAATCGCATTCCTGTTCGTGAAGTTCAACTTCATGATGATTCTTATGAGGGTACGGGGGTTATTGAGTTTTTGGAAGGGAGAGGGTTTCTTGAATCCACTCGCAGGGTACAACCGTTTGTAACCCAGATTGTGCATGAGTTTTACGCCAATCTGGATACTCAACTAGGCGTTCCAGGCTCAGCCAAGGAACATTCAGTATTTGTCCGGAAGTTCATCTTCAAGATCAGTCCGCAAATTCTGAACATGCAGTTGGGTTCTCCTGACGTACAAACCGGTCGCGACTCTGAGTTGGAACCGGAAGCAGACATGGATGCAGTCGCGTCAACCATAACCGGCCAACCCATGAAGTGGCCAAAGAATGGAAATCTACAGCGAGGTTCCCTTCTTCCATGGTATGGTCTGATCTACGGCATAATGGTAAGAAATTGGTACCCTATGTCCCATACTTCTACTGTTAGTCCGTTAACTGCTTCTGTCTTATTCCGAATTGGTTCGAATGCTCCCATTAATCTTGGGAAACTGGTCTTTGAGCGTTTACAACTTGAAGCATTCGACCACAAGGTAAAGATGACCTTAGGCTATCCATCATTGGTCTATCGCTTGCTCACATCTCAAATGGATATCCGGGTCTCTAAGGACAAGATGACGAGCCGCCCTAGGCCTTATCATGCCCCGAGTCACCTTGTTCAAGCTCTACTTGGTTCTCCGATCCGGCGCTCTGTCCCAACTGCCAGAAATAACGAAGCTGGACCGTCTGTTCCCCAGGGCAGTCTCGACAACATTCAGTCGCAACTTGCCCAGGTCATTACACTGTTGCAGTCCATGAACGAGTCACTTGCCCAATTAGCGGCAAAGCCTTGACTAGTTCTGGCAAAATGGGGGAGTAAACAGAATATGTAGAATGGGGGAGTCTTGAAGAATGGGGGAGATTGCTACTGGCTACTGCTGTTTTATCTTGTTATTTATTTTATTTTGTTTTGTTTTTATTCCGCTTAAGAACAATGTTTTAACTGCTTATTTTATTAAGTTGTTTTGCGGAGTGTTGCACCGCTGTTGCAACACATTTTTATTGCTGTCGAGACTCGTTAGTTGATTTATGTGCCTATCTCTTACTAACTTGTTTTATTTCAGCATGTCTACATTTTCCTTGGGATTTAAAAGTGTTTTTGCCAAACAAGTCAATTGGGGGAGATTGTTACGACCGCAAAGTCCGACAGGTTTCAAACTCGGTTGAACAGTCAGGACTGCCAGGTCCAACTAGATTTTATTTCCTTGTTTGCAAAATTATTTTAAAGAAAAATTCGGTTTTATTTACTTTGATTTATTTACTTATTTATTCACACGGTTTTATGGTATTTATCCTGTTATTAGACGCGTGAATATTTGGGTGAGTTTGGAAAGATTTAACTTGATCTTATAGTATCTTATCTTATGGAAAGTTAATCTTTATCAAACTCTTTCCTATATCCTTTAGTAATCTATTCCTTGTGGAGTTCTTCTTTGTCTTTGATGTGCAGAATATATGAAGATCATGAAGATCTTATCAATCGGAAACAAAGACGTAGCAAAAGGAAGAATCGCCTTATCATGGAAAGATTCGGATATACTTTGGAAAGATCCTGTCTCGACTGGATATGGAGACTAGCCAAGATTCAAGGATATCTTTCAGGAGAGCTATCCTATAAATAGTAGAAATCCTAGGAATCAATGTAGAACACTCGTGTAACAAAATATACATCTTTAGGTGTTCTCTTTTATTTTGATTTCTTAGTTATCGCCCTCTTGAGTTACATCAATAACGTGAGAAGCCGACAAGAGTTGAAGGGAGTTCAACGGGAAAGGATTGCGCCAGTTAGAGGGATCTATACGTACGTGCAGTTCGCTTGGAAGCATTCTCATAAGAAGATCATTACGGGAGTCTTGGTCTTACAGGTCAAACGGAGTAGACGCGAAAAAGGTTCCGGTGGTATCAACATTAGAGGGATTCGGTGTTAGAGTAAAACCAGTTGGTGTAATAACTTTTGTCCGTTGAAAGAAGTTTGATTCAGGCGAAAGCCTCGTGGATGTAGGACATAGTCCGAACCACGTTAAAATCTGCTGTCTTACTTTACTGTCTTACTTACATGTCTTACTTATCTGTCTAGACTAGGTACAACAACTACTGCTAAAACGTAAAGTATTAGACTCTAAGATCTATCACTGATATACCATTGAGTCGAGCTATAGCTCATTCGAGCTATAGTTCATTCGACTTATTTTTCAAGCGAAATTTTTTCTAAGTTTTTTCTAAAAAAATTGGGCTTTACAAATTCAAGGGCCCGACTCGTTGCACGATTACCGGGATTCTTACGCTTTTTTTAGTATGAATGACCAATGTTTTCGCACATTACTATTCTAAACTGGGGGACTCCATGATGTGTCAAATCTCGGTATCGTCATCTCGTAATATTCGGTATCATATCCACGGGATTATTTCGGAATATTATGCCACGACAACACCATTATTGTTTAATGCAAAATTACAATTCAAGGCAAAACTCAAAATTAGGCCCATGAATGCCCAATTTCGAGTTATTTGGGGCCCAATTCGAATTGCACAAGCCCAATTCGAGTTGTTCCAGGCCCAGTTTGAGCTGTTTTTAGTTCATTCGAGTTATTCTCTTGCAGGTCATTCGAGTTATACAAAAGAGTTCATTCGAGCTATTTTATAGGAATCCTAGTTTGACTTATTCAACTCATAGTCCAACTTGGAGTGTACTTCTAGCTGAATAAGGACTCTTATGCCTATATAAAGGGATCCCATACCACATTCTAAGGTACGTTTTACATGATTCCAAGCTCTAAGTTCGAGTTATATAAGTCGACCTCGACCTATTCCTCAAGCTTATTCGAGTTGTTCGTCAATAGCTCGAGTTCGACCTATGTTGGCTTGCATTCGAGTTGTTTTGTTTTGTGTTATTCGACTTGTTTGACACAGTTCATTCGACTTGTTTGGCCGTTCACATTCGACTTATTGCTTTCTGTTTATTCGACTTATAGCTCTCAGTTCATTCGACCTATTTTACTCAGTTCATTCGACTTGTTGCCTTGCTCAACAAGATCTCATATTCCGATCCGTCTGACTTGAGCGTCGGAGTGCCTTCGCCGGAGAAGGCACTGGCTTAGTTCACGTTTGGTGTTGAGTGCAGGTTCCGAACTCAAAAGCTGCTTGAGCATCCAGCAGGAACTGAAGTAGTCTGACGTGGAGTGTTGGAGAGAAGACACGTATCCAGACGAAAATACCCCACATCACAACAAATAAAAACATCTCAGTTAAATCGGGCACGTGACCAGCGCTTAGTGAAGACAAACGCTGAGAGACTTTCTGAGGGTCTCAAAGCTTTGTGAAACAAGTTCCTTCATATAAATGACAACAGTTTGTCTTCTAGTCGCAACATGCTTAATGACTGCACATTCATTTTCACCCAAATCACGTATGAGATGGTGCCATATATCCGTGTGTTGTGTGCACAAGTGCTTAACATGATTATGAGCAATGATAATAGCACTGTTGTGGTTACAAAAGACCAACACATCACTTTGCACAAAATTAACGTTCTTAAGCATGTGATCAACCCAACCAACATCAGTAATATGACAAGATTATGCTTAGTTAGGTAGAGATGACTTCCTGTCCCAAAATTGGAGAAACTGAGGTCTATGAAGATGCCTCTTGCCTCATTGACAACCCATGTAGGAGTTGCCATAGGAATCACCAACTGTTCAGTAGTTTCACGGTCAGGGTCCTTGATAGGATATTGAACACACTTGGATTGATCGATGACCAATCTGTTGGCTCCTTGACTAACCTGCGAACCATAAAAACAAATTAGTTCACTAACTTTAGGAGAAATGGATCTGTTTAAAATAGAGTTTGTGAACTGTCTTGTAGGGAGTCGTGACTGCTTTAGAGTATAGCAATTTTCAGCAGTCCGCTTTCCTGTAAAAACACAAAACTTTTTTTTTTATCAAACACATGACATTCATCTTGTGAGAAATTGACAACCATCTTTTGATCGCAGAGCTGGCTTATGCTAATCAATTCTGCTCAAGTCCAACAACATGGAACACATCACTAAGCTTAGGACACCCGTTGATAATGAGTGTTCCTTTTGCAATCACTGGACCCTTTTTGCCATTCCCAAACTGAACTGTTCCACTTGGACCAGTTACATAATTAGTCAAAAGGTTTTTGTTCCCTGTCATTTGATGTGAGCATGCACTGTCAGGATACAGACAATCAGGTGAGGCATTTTCAACAGAGGAAAACGCAAAATAGATATTTTTATGATTAGAACATTTCACCCTTATGTGATTCGTTGGCTCAGAATCTTCGTCGGAGTCATCTAACACTGTTTTTCGTGGAGTCTTCTGTATTGTCGTGACTCGTGGTCCAACAGGTTTCTGTGTTGTGCTCCTCGATGGGTTCTGTTTGAAGTCAGGACAGCGTGAACGAATATGTCCTTTAACACCACAATGATAACAGACTCTGCTAGACTTGCGAACTGGTCGTGACCAGAAAACTGGACTGGGCTAGACCTGTGATCAAAACTATGAGACTGTGAGCATTTAAGAGCACATGCTAAACTAAGATTTTCATCATCTATATCAGATAGACTAAAATTCTCCCTGTTTAGACGGATCGATGGATGGTAACCAAGACCAGCATGGTTGGGACGAGGACTTTGATGATTCGACTCCTTGTCCAGATTGTCTGAGACAACCTTATCGAGAACCTTAAGGACATCCTGAAAGTGTTTTTCTAAATCCTCAAAAATGGTAATAGATTCTTTTATACTATGCACATCAATTTTGAGAGCCATGACTTGTCTTTTGAGATCAAGGTTCTTGCGTATTTCTGAAAACAACAATTGTTGAAGAAATCTGATTTTCGAAAATGGATCAGGGGAATCATCGTCCTCAGTATCATCGTTGTTTCCCTGACTAGTCAAGACAGGTGGTAAGTCATGATCAAAAATGGAAGAAAATGCAAAGAATGTTCTTTCTTCAGGTTCATTAACACAAATATCTAACTCATCATCATTGCATATAGATATCATCGTTTTATTCTCAGAAGCAGCTTCAGAGTTATCCTGGTTAGTCGCGACAGGTGGATTGTCAGGTCGAATGACAGAAGAGAGAGCTATATTTGCTTTTTCTCCTGCCTCATATTCACTTTCAGATGACTCTTCATCGCTCCAGGTGCACACCATGGCTTTGTTTTTATTCTTTGGGAGAAGATTTGCACAATCAGTTTGTATGTGACCATAGCCTTGGCATTCTCTGCATTGAACACCTTTTCCTTTTCTTTTGTGGCTAGGATCATTAGCAGCGGAAGATTGTAATGAATTATCAGAGTTTGAAGGGAAAGTGTTCGTACCTTTATTTTTCCATTTGGAAAACTTTCAGAGTCCTTTGGAGAGAAACGCGACAGACTTCTCGAACTCGTCCTTATCGTCACTTTGAGGTTTGACTTTGATTTCAGCTTTAAGTGCAACACCTTTTGTAGTGACTCCATTCAAATTCTTTTTCAACTCAAATGTTGAAAGTGCACCCATGAGTTCTTCAAGTGACAAGTTCTCCACGTCTCTTGCTTCTTCAATCGCCTCAATTTTCAAATCGAATCTTGAGGGCAAAGTGCGAAGAGTTTTCTGAACATGTTTGGACTCACTATACTCGTCGCCAAGGAGGAAGGCTTCATTTGTAGTGTCTCTAAGTTTGGCATTGTATTGAGCTATTGTTTCATGTTCCTCCATTTTGAGTTCCTCAAACCATGTACCAAGGATTTTGTCTTTTGGATCTTTTCACGGATGGGGTACCTTCATGGGCTATGCGAAGGGCATTCCATGCATCTTTAGTCGATTCACACTTTGAAATCAGTTTGAACTAGTTTAGGTCGACTCCATTTAAAATTGCATTGATTGCAATGGAGTTGTAACTCGCTTCAAGATCTTCTGCGTTAGACCAGTCGAGCTCTAGCTTTGGCTTTCCATCTTCATCTTTTGGTGGAGTCCATCCTTTGAGAATGCTTTTCCACGCTTTCTGATTTTCCCTTTTGATGAAAGCTTTCATGCGGACCTTCCAGTATGAGTAGTTGAACTCATTCAAAAGCGGTAGCTTTGATGATGATGATCCTTCCACGTTTTGTGCCATCAAATCTGCAAGATCTAAGTAAAACCAAAATCTCACCAATGTAAGTAGGTGACAGGCTCTTGATGCCAATTGATAGATCTTTAAGTCTTATTATTTACGTTTTAAGCAGTAGTTGCGATACCTAGTCTAGACAGGTATATAAGACAGTAAAGTAAGACAACAGATTTTTAACGTGGTTCGGACTATGTCCTACATCCACGAGGCTTTTGCCTGAGACAAACTTCTTTCAACGGACAAAAGTTATTACACCTAATGGTTTTACTCTAACACCGAATCCCTCTAATGTTGATACCACCTGAACCTTTTTCGCGTCTACTCCGTTTGACCCGTAAGACCAAAACTCCCGTAGTGATCTTCTTATGAGCAAGTCTCCAAGCGAGCTGCACGTACGTATAGATCCCTCTAACTGGCGCAATCCTTTCCCGTTGAACTCCCTTCAACTCTTGTCAGCTTGTCACGTTCTTGAATTGAATCAAGTGATGAAAACTAAGAAATCAAAATAAAAGCGGAACACCTAATGATGTATATTTTGTTACACGAGTGTTCTGCATTGATTCCTAGGATTTCTACTATTTATAGGATAGCTCTCCGTGAAAGATCTCTAGAATCTCGGCCAGTCTCCATATCCAGTCGAGACAGAATCTTTCCAAATATATCCGAATCTTTCCATTGATAAGGCGTCTTTTCCCTTGATAAGTCTTTGTTTCCGTTTGATAAGATCTTCATGATCTTCGTGAATCTGCACACCAAAGACGAAAAAGAACTCCACAAGGAATAGATTACTAAAGGATATAAACAAAGATTTTGATAAAGATTAACTTTCCATAAGATAAGATTCTATAAGATCAAGTTAAATCCTTACAAACTTACCCAAATATTCGATCATCTTTAAAAGATAATTTCCATAAAATCAAGACCAAATTATTTCAGTAAATAAATCAAACTAAAATAAAACCGACTTTTCCTTTAAAATAATTTTTCAAACAAGGAAATAAATCGAGTTGGACCTAGCAGTCCTGACTGTTCAATCAAGTTCGAATCGTAATGGACTTGCGGTCCTAACAATCTCCCCCAAGGAACACTTTTAAATCCCAAGGAAAATGTAGACATGCTGAAATAAAACAAGTTAGTAGGAGATAGGCATTGCAACATAATCTTTTAAAAAAAAAAAAATCTTGGTTCAAAATTGGGAATCCCTATGCTAACTAGATGTCAAATTTAAACATGTTCCTCATAACTAAGCGAAAAGAACGATTATTATCAAATAACGTGTCAAATGAATTTATGTGCCATGAGGAATACGTAATTACGAGAGGCCCCGGTACGTTTGCCATCGTTGTCAGTGGTTTCAGGTCCTTCGGTTTACCTGAGTAATGTAAGAATCCTGCTACCTCAACCAGTAACCTAAACTGTCTCTTCTTGTGATAATAGAACTGTAGAAAAAACACCATTGGCTTTTCTTTCACATAAATTTCACAATTCTTTCACCCAATAACTATATAGGTTCTTAAAGTAGATTAAAATGCGAACCTTATCGCCTTTCTCGCGTTTCCTTTTCTCCAACGTCCAACCGTTCAGTCGCTCTAACAATGTCAAATTATACTTTTTATGGAATATAGGAAGGCCGACTTCTTCTTTCATTAAGTCGACAGAGGGCTTTGCTTTCTTATCAAGCTTGCACATTCCCACCTTCCATTTTTCCGCACCTCTATTTTTCCAGCTTAACGTTGTATTATTAACTACGCCGGATGAAATCTGTATATATATATATATAAGATCATCATATTAGAAAAATGTATTGGTGGTGGTTGTGGGGGGGCTCAAGCGGGGGGGGGGGGGGTAGTTAATTTGCTGGGGAGGATATATATACCTCATATACTTTCATGATATATAGTTCTCCACCATTTTTGTATTTGAAAATCTCCAAATCTAATTTCTCATGGTTCCCTTCACCTGTGCGTTTTCTGTTGCTGGTTTGTGTATTGGTTGAAGGTTGTTGCTGTACGTCAAAGTGAGGTTAATAAGACAATTAGAATAAGGTATCTTTGAATTATGTAATGTAGCCAAAACTTTTAGTTCTTAGGTTAGGTGAGATGAATTTTCAACTCTATTTTGTATATGAGAATAAAATTTTATCAAGAAACTAATTTCAAGCCATTACATTAAAATAAAAAAGTGGGTTTTTCAATGAACTTCGACATTCCCAAAAACAATATGGACTAAGGAAAAAGATTTAGCTTTACGAGAAAATAGTTGAAATTGCTTAAAATCCACTTGTATTTTTTAAAACATGTGTCAAATCTTCTCGTGTCATTGCTTGCGCACAAAATCTGCTTGTGTTGTAAACTCATATGCACTACACACGCTCTTTTAATTCAAATACTTAACATACATTAAGAATGAACTATAAGTTTTAGCCCTCTAATAAAATGGGAAACGGGCCATAGTTTATAATAACAAAAGATGGTTTTGCAATTCTCGAGAAAAAAACTCACACACGCACACAAGCGTAGATTAGTTGCAAGTTTTATAACAAACATAGGGTAATAATAAAAGAAGATAAGATTGGGTCCAGACAAGGTTTTTAAAAACCACAAGGATATCTGGGCAAAAAAATAAAATCAGAGGATTCAGTTTCAAAAATTTAATGTCGTTTTATACATTTTACTCTTAATAATATTATAAAATTTAAAAATGTAAATACATGTATTGAGCTTTCATTTCCTGAAAAACAAATCGGAAAAAAGAAAATTGAAAAGAGGTCCATTTTTACCGAAAGAAATATTTTCTAAAGTCAACCACAAGATTTATAAGGATACCTGCTCATGAAATTGGTGTTGCTCTGTGAAAACGACCTGATTTTCAACAGATTCTGAACCATTTTGAATTTTATTCTCAGTTACTCGGTAAGAACATTTCTCTTCGTGATGAGATGCCATTTTAGTTTCGGGAGTACAAGGAATTCCGTTTGTTGAGGAGGATACAGCTGTATCTAAAATTGCTGTAACGTTCGCAAGCGGTTTCAAAGTATATAATTTTGAGACTGGAGCTCGCTTATATAGAGATTTCACTCACAAGTTAGGTGAAAAGCTTTTGAAATCACGTATGTTTCGTTGGATGGATGCAAAAAGCCTAAAGCTTTGTTAGGTTTAAAAATTAATGAGGTTTTATCTCTTTTGAATATTTATATACAAGATTAATTGGTCTGGATTGTGTGATCAAAGCAAATATCTTATATGTATTGGCTTGTAATTTACCTTGAAGATTTGAAAATATTTTTTTGTTGTGTTGGCATATACTTACCATATATTAATTCTCGTACCAGAATAATACGTATGGCAAATAAAATCAGTCCATGACTTTTTGTTAAGTAGATTTATGGGTTATATAGTTCAAGATAAAAGAAGTTGTGATTTCGTTTAGGGGTGTACGAGGGTGGGTATGAACGGGTTGTGAACAGAAGTATGACCATGCCTTCATTTTTGGGTTATCAATCTGTCAACATAGCAGGTAAAGTTAATTATTAAACCGTGTGGCATGCGGAGGGTAGAGTGAGTGTCGGGCGGCTGGCGAGGGCGAAGAGGTTAAATTGTAATAAAATACTATAGTATTATTTCGGTATCAAAACAACGACAAGACGTTATTTGCTTTCTAAAATCGACAAAAATAACACCACAACTTAAAATAAATACTTTAACAACGACATGACCTAATTAAAATATGAAAATAAAGATGTAAATGAACGTCTTATCAACATAAATTTATAAGTAACAATTTAATCTGATTCATGATCCAAAAAACAACTATTAAATATCATAAAACTAACATTATAAATATATTAGTACAAAAACAATAGACATAACCTCAATAATATGTACATAAATAACAACATCTGATTCACTCCTTCTTTACTCGATGATCAAATCTCTATGCACGAGAAAAATCTTATGCTTTAACATTTGATAACAATATCAATGTTGTAGCTGCTTCTTCCTCCTGTGTTGCAACATAATCTTTTAAAAAAAGATATAGGTTCAAAATGGGGAATCGCTATGCTAACTAAATATTTGAACATGTTCCTCGTAACTAAGCTAAAAGAACGATTATTATCAAAACATGTGTGAAATGAATTTATGTGCCACGAGGAATACGTAATTAACAGATGCTCCGGTACGTTTGCCATCGTTGTCAGAGGTTTTTGGTCCTTCGGTTTAACTGAGTATAGTAAGAATCCTGCTATTCAACCAGTGACCTAAACTTTCTCTTCCGGTGATAATAGAACTGTAGAAAAGAGAATCTATACAAATTATGTTAGTTAAAGGACACCATTGGTGTTTCTTCCGCATAAATTGCACAATTCTTGCACCCAAAAACTATTATAGATTCTTAATGTAGATAGAAATGCGAACCTTATCTACCAGGCCTTTCTCATGTTTCCTTGTCTCCAACGTCCATCCGTTCAGTCGCTCTAACAATGTTAAATTATACTTTTTATGGAATATAGGAAGACCGGATTCTTCTTTCATTAAGTCGACAGAGGGCATTGCTCTCTTATGAAGCTTGCACATTCCCAAACTCCATTTTCTGCCCCACTGTTTTTCAGCTTAACGTTATATTTATTAACTACGCCGAATTAAATCTGTAAATATATATAAGATCATCATATTAGAAAAATGTAGATGTGTTGGTTGTGGGGGGGCCGAAGGGGGGAGGGGTAGTTAAATGGCTAGGGAGTATATATATACCTCATGTACATTCAGGATATATTTTTCTCCACCATTTTTGTATTTGAAAACCTCCAAATCTAATTTCACATGGTTCCCTTCAGCTGTGCGTTTTCTCTTGCAGGTTTGCGCATTTGTTGAAGGTTGTTGTTGTACGTGAAAGTGATGTTAATTAGATAATGAGAATAAGGAACCTTGAAGTGTGAAATGTAGCAAAATATTTTAGTTCTTACTTTAGGTGAGATGAAATTTCAACAATATTTTGTATATGAGAATAAGATTTTATCAAGAAACTAATTTTATGCAATAATATTATAATAAAAAAAGTGGGTTCTTCAATGCACTTCGACATTCTCAAAAACAATATGGACTAAGGAAAAAGATTTAGCTTTATGGGAAAATAGTTGAAATTGCTTAAAATCCCCTTGTATTTTTTAAAACATGCGTCATATTTTCTCGCATCATGGCTTATGCACAAAATCTGCTTGTGTTTTAAACTCATATGCACCACACACGCTATTTTAATTAAAATACTTAACGTGCATTAAGTATAAATTATTAGTTTTAGCCCTCAAATAAGATGGGAAACAGGTCATAGTTTAGAATAACAAAAGAGGGTTTTGCAATTCTCAGGAAAAAAACACACACACACACACAAGCGCAGATTAGTTGCAAGTTTTATAACACACATAGGGTAATAATAAAAGAAGATAAGATTGGGTCCAGACTAGGTTTTTAAAAACCACAAGTATATCTGGGCAAAAAATGAAATCAGAGGATTCAGTGCAGGTTTCAAAAATATAAGTCGTTTTATACATTTTACTCTTAATAATATTATAAAAACTAAAAATGTAAATACTTGTATTGAGCTTTAATATCCTGAAAAACAAATCTTAAAAAGAAAATTGAAAACAGGTCCATTTTTACCAAAAGAAATGTTTTCTAAAGTCAACCACAAGATTCTGAACCTTTTTGAATTTTATCGTCTGTTACTCGGTAAGAAATTTTTCTTCGTGATGAGATGCCATTTTAATTTCGGGAGTACAAGGAATTCAGTTTGTTGAGGAGGATACAACTGTATAAAAAATTGCAGTAACGTTCGCAAGCTGTTTCAAAGTTTATAATTTTGAGATCGGAGCTCGCTTATTTAGAATTTTCACTCACAAGTTAGGTGAAAAGCTTTTGAAATCACGTATGTTTGGTTGGACGGATGCAAAAAGCCTAAAGCTTTGTTACGAATTAATGAGGTTTTATCTCTTTTAAATAATTATATACAAGATTAATTGGTGTGGATTGTGTGATCAAAGGAAATATCTTATATGTATTGGCTTATAAATTTACCTTGAAGATTTGAAAATATTTTTTTGTTGTGTCGGCATATACTAACCATATATTAATTCTCGTACCACAGTAATACGTATGGCGAATAAAATCAGTCCTTGACTTTTTGTTAAGTAGAATTATGGGTTATATAGTTCTAGATAAAAGAAGTTGAAATTTCGTTTAGGGGTGTACGGGGGTGGGTATGAACGGGTTGTTAACAGAAGTATGACCATGCCATAATTTTCTGGGTTACTAATCTGTCAACATAGTGGGTAGAGTTATTAAACCGAGTGGCATGCGGAGGGTAGAGTGAGTGTCGGGCGTCTGGCGAGGGCGACAGGTTTAAATCGTAAGAAAAAACAATAGTATTATTTCGGTATCAAAACAACGACAAGACGTTATTTGCTTTCTAAAATCAACAAAAATAACACCACCACTTAAAATAAATACTTTAACAACAGCATGAACTAAAACAAATTTGAAAATAAAGATTTAAATGAACGTCTTATCAACATCAATTTATAAGTAACAATTTAATCTGAGTCATGATCCAAAAAACAACTATTAAATATCATAAAACTAACATTATAAATATATTAGTACAAAAACAATGGACATAACCTCTGTGAACAAAAATCGTATGTACATAAATAACAACATATCTGATTCACTCCTTCTTTACTCGATGATCAAATCTCTATGCATGAGAATCTTATGATTAAACATTTGATAACAATATCAATGTTGTAGCTGCTTCTTCCTCCTGCGTTGCAACATAATCTTTTAAAAAAAGATCTAGGTTCAAAATGGGGAATCGCTATGCTAACTAAATATCTAAACATGTTCCTTGTACTAAGCTAAAAGAACGATTAGTATCAAACCATGTGTCAAATGAATTTATGTGCCATGAGGAATACGTAATTATCAGAGGCTCCGGTACGTTTGCCATCGTTGTCAGTGGTTTCAGGTCCTTCTGTTTACATGAGTATTGTAAGAATCCTGCTATTCAACCAGTGACCTAAACTGTCTCTTCTTGTGATAATAGAACTGTAGAAAAGAGAATCTATACAAACTATGTTAGTTAAAGGACACCATTTGTTTTTCTTCCGCATAAATTGCACGATTCTTGTACCCAATAACTATTATAGATTCTTAATGTAGATAAAAATGCAAACCTTATCATCCAGGCCTTTCTCACGTTTTCTTTTCTCCAACGTCCATCCGTTCAGTCGCTCTAACAATGTCAAATTATACTTTTTATGGAATATAGAAGGACCGGATTCTTCTTTCATTAAGTCGACAGGGGGCTTTTCTTTCTTATGAAGCTTGCACATTCCCAAACTCCATTTTTTTCCGCCCATCTATTTTCCAGCTTAACGTTATATTTATTAACTACGCCTGATGAAATCTGTAAATATATATAAGATCATCATATTAGAAAAATGTAGTTGTGGTGGTTGTGGGGGGGCCGACGGGGGGGAGGGGTAGTTAAATGTCTAGAGAGTATATATATACCTCATGTACTTTCAGGATATATTGTTCTCCACCATTTTTGTATTTGAAAAGCTCCAAATCTAATTTCTCATGGTTCCCTTTAGTTGTGCGTTTTCTCTTGCTGGTTTGTGCATTGGTTGAAGGTTGTTACTGCAAGTCAAAGTGAGTTTATAAGACAATTAGAACAAGGAATCTTGTAGTGGGTAATGTAGCCAACATTTTTAGTTCTTAGGTTAGGTGAGATGAAATTTCAACTCTATTTTGTATATGAGAATAAGATTTTATCAAGAAACTAATTTCAAGCCATTACATTAAAATAAAAAAGTGGGTTCTTCAATGAACTTCGACATTCTTAAAAATGATACGGACTAAGGAAAAAGATTTAGTTTTATGAGAAAATACAAGAAATTGCTTAGATTCTCCTTGTATTTTTGAAAACATGCGTCAAATCTTCTCGTGTCATTGCTTGTGCACAATCTGCTTGTGTTTTCAACTCATATGCGCCATACACCCTCTTTTAATCTAAATACTTAACATACATTAAGCATAAATTATTAAGTTTAGCTCTCTAATAAGCTGGGAAACGGGCCGTAGTTTATGTGAGGACCGTGTGTCCGTATCATTTAATTTAAAAGTTTTTGGAAATATATTTTATGGAAAATTACTTGTATTTATTTTATGTTAATTACCATATAATTCCTTGAGTTTTCATGGGAATAGAATTCTATAAGGAAAGGGATTTTCGGTAATTTTTGATAGTGTAGGATTAGATTTAGGATTATCTTCAATATCTTGGAAAGTAAATCTATATCTTTTCTCTTACCTATATCCGGTCTAACAAGCTTTCTATTGGAAGAATTTGTTGTTTCCTTGTGTGTAGATAACGAAGATCGCGAGAGCTTATCATAAGGAAAGATTACGGATAATTTAGGAAGATACGAGTCACGAATGGAGTGGGAGACTTCAACCGCAAGACTTATCTTCTAAGGAGAGATATCCTATAAATAGTAGAGGATATAGGTTTAGAAATTAGAACACACGTTTATATCTTTCGGAATATTAGAGTGTTCTTCGATTAAGTTTTATTCATTAGATTTTAGTTTGTGTAATTCAACGTTGTTGGTTTTCGATGAAATAACATGACAAGCCGAACAATAGTTGAAGGGAGTTCAACGGAAAAGGATTGCACCAGTTAGAGGGAGTCTATACGTACGTGCATTGCCGCTTGGAAGCTTGGTCATAAGAAGATCTTACGGAAGTTTGGTCTTACGGGTTCAAACGGAGTAGCGATAAAAGTATTTCTATTGTTGTCCAACATTAGAGGGAGTCTAAGTGTTAGAGTAAAGCAACCAGTAGTTGTAACAGCTTTTGATCAGTGAAAGTGGTTTGAATTCTTGGGCGAAAGCCTCGTGGATGTAGGACGGGAGTCCGAACCATGTTAATATCTGTTGTCTTTATTTTTACTGTCTCTTTACTTGTCTAGACTAGGTCACACGACTTACTGCTCTAAAGTAAAAATAATTGACTTTAAGATCTAACAATTGGCATGAAGAGCTTGGCACCGTTTTTACCCAGATCCTGTAGTGTTTAGATCTTGCTGATGGCACAAAACGTTGAAGGAACGTCTGCATCAAAGCCGCCGCTTCTCAATGAGTTTAACTACTCATATTGGAAAGTTCGGATGAAAGTCTTCATCAAACGAGAGAATCGGAAGGCGTGGAAAAGCATTCTCAAAGGATGGGCCCCACCAAAAGGAGAGAATGGGAAATCCAAAGACAAACTTGACTAGACGGATGCAGAGGACCTTGAAGCGAGTCACAACTCCATCGCACTTAACGCAATTCTGAATGGAGTCGACCTCAATCAATATAAGCTCATCTCTTCATGTGAGTCTGCCAAAGATGCATGGAACACTATTCAAATTGCTTATGAAGGAACACCATCGGTCAAATGTTCAAAGAGACAAATCCTTGGTACTCGGTTTGAAGAACTCATGTTGGAGGAGCATGAAACCATTGCACAATTCAATGCCAAACTCTGAGACATTGCAAACGAAGGTTTCCTTCTTGGTGATGACTACAATGATACAAAGCTTGTCCAAAAAACCTTGAGATCTCTATCGGCTAGATTTGACATGAAAATCGAAGCCATTGAAGAAGCAAGAGATGTTGAAAAACTACCTCTTGAAGAGTTAATGGGAGCCCTTGCCACTTTTTAGTTAAAGAAAAATATGAATGGCTCTACTCAAAGAGGAGTTGCTCTACAAGCTAATATCAAGGATCAATCTCAAGATGAAGAAAAGGAGGACTTGGAGAATGCCATTGCCTACCTAACCAGAGGAATGCGAAATTCATGGAAAAATAAAGGTATGAACACAAAATCCCCGGACTCTAATTTTAATTCTTCCGCTGCTAATGATCTTAGTGTCAAAAGAAAAGGAAAAGGTGTTCAGTGCAGAGAATGTTACGGCTTTGGACACGTTCAAGCTGATTGTGAGAATCTTCTTCTAAAGAACAAAAATAAAGCAATGGTGACCACCTGGAGTGATGAGGAGGAGTCTGATATCAATGAGGAAGAACCTGAAGAGAGAGCGAACATTGCCTTCACCTCAGTTATTAGTCAAGACTCTACGACTGTCACGACTGGACAGGACGACTTTGACAACGATGATGAAAGTGACTATGAGGACATCGACCGTGGAATTCTTAAAAGAAATTTTCTTATTCTTGTGGACAAATGGAAGGCAGAAACCAAGAAGAATGCTGAGCTGAATAAGAAGCTGAAGGAAGCCAGTCGTGACCGTTCACACGACACAGCAACATCGGAGCAAAAATTACTCGAAGTGCAAACTCAAAATTATGATCTCAAGAAATAAGTCAGAGCTCTCAAAACTGCTGTAGAAGGAGCCAAAGAAACAGCTAACATGTTTGAACAAATGCACCAAGATGTTCAGACAGAGCTTGTTTCAGTTCAAAAAAATGTGAAGCTACTTAGCTCTGGCGCAAAGACATTTGATCATGTTTTGGAACATCAAGAACCAAAAAATGATCGTGCTGACCACAGGAAAAGCACATAATATGCAGAACTTGCTCAAGGAAATCAAAATGTGGTCAACATAAAATCACAACCACGACAACAAAATGGTAAGAAATCTCAGAAGTTACAAGCCTCTAATTTCTCACAGCCTTCATTTTCTGATCGCAGGTTCACTCCAGTGTGCAACAACTGTGGAGTTAAAGGGCATATTCGTCCATACTGTTATCAATACTGGGATGTACCATTTACTGCTAATGTTTCATGAAAATCTAAGAAGAAAGTCGCGACTGGCAAGACGACTCATAGGAAACCAGTGAAAAAGGTAGCTGTGACAAAGGAGAAGCAATCAAAGCAAATATGGGTGGAACGTCCTAACTCAGAATATCATAATGTTGCTTATGCCTATTCATCTGTTACTTCTAATGCTTTTTCCTCTGTTGAAAACAGTTCACCTTATTGTTGGTATTTTGATAGTGCTTGCTCTAGACACATGACAGGAAATAAAGACATTTTGACAAACTATGTAGCTAATCCAAGGGGAACAGTCATGTTTGGAGATGGTATAAAGGGTCAAATTGTAGCTAGAGGAACACTCAACATCAAAGGGTTTCCTAAACTTTGCAATGTCTATCATGTGATCGGACTAAAGCAAAATTTGATTAGCATTAGTCAATTGTGTGATCAAGATATTTATGTGAACTTCTCAAAAGGAGATTGTCGAGTGGTAAATGAAAATGACATGTGTGTCCTTACAGGAAAACGCACTGCAGAGAATTGTTATACTCTGACTAAGTCTGAACAACTCACTTGTTTTTTTACTAATGCAGGTCAAACTGATCTCTGCCACCAGAAGATGGGACATGTGAATTACAAGTTGCTCATCAAACTAGGGAGAACAAAGGCTGTACGAGGACTTCCTGAATTTGGTTCCAAACCTTCTGGAATATGCGAGCTTTGTCTTCTTGGGAAACAAAAGAGAGGAAATCATCAAGCAGGTCATCACTCACTTACCTCACGAGTGTTGGAACTGCTTCACACGGACCTTGTTGGACCAGTCCAGACTGAGAGTACATGAGGTAAAAGGTACATCTTTAATTGTGTTGATGATTTTTCACGATTTACATGGGTAAAAATTTTAAAAGAAAAATCTGAAACTTTTGAAGTCTTTAAAGTTTTGAGCGTAAAATTGATTAATGAAAAGGATCTCAAAATTAAAAAGATTAGAAGTGATCATGGTAAGGAATTTGAGAATTCAACATTTTCTAAGTTTTGTGAGGAGTACGGAATTGTCCATGAGTTTTCAACCCCTAAAACACCACAGCAAAATGGTGTGGTTGAGAGGAAAAAAAGAACGTTACTTGAGATGGTACAGGTCATGCTCAACTCCAAGAGACATCCTATGCAACATTGGGCAGAAGCGGTTAACACAACAAGTTTCATTATCAATCGCACTTATCTTTGTCCAAGTACATCTATGACTTCATATGAGGTATGGAAAGGTAAGAAACCAAATGTCAATTTCTTTCATGTTTTTGGATGCACGTGCTTTATACTTAAAGATCGAGAAAATCAAAATAAGTTTCAATCCAAAAGTGATCTGGGCATTTTTCTGGGTTATTCAGATAACAGTCGTGCTTATAGTGTCTTAAACTTGAGAACTCAAACTGTTATTGAATCATCTAACGTCAAATTTGATGATTCTAGGCACTATTCTGACACATCACAGGAAAGCGAAATTCGCTCATTCACAGGAGATCATGGGAATACCAGTGATGATGACATCAGTTAGGTACCAGTCGTACCCCATGTCGCGACACCTGATGATACCGAAAATCCACCAGAGTCACCTAATCATCAAGATCCCCGAGAAACTCGTGATCAGTTTCACAAGCCAATCTCGACAGGCCCCTCGTCAAGGATCAGAAAAAATCATCCTGCTGATTCTATCATAGGTGATCTGACTGAAAGTATTCGTACTCGTGATTTGCCACGACGCAGGTATGATCGGATGATGCAGTTTGCATGCTTCACATCACAAATCGAACAAAAGAATATCAAAGAAGCTCTTCTTGATGACACATGGATTGAAGCAATGCAGGATGAACTTGAACAGTTTACCAGACATAACGTTTGGGATCCTGTTCCTCGTCCATCCAACACAAATGTTATTGGGACAAAATGGATTTTCAAGAATAAAACTGATGAATCTGGTAACATTGTGAGGAATAAAGCTAGATTGGTTGCACAGGGATACACTCAAGTTGAGGGTGTTGATTTTGATGAAACATTTGCTCCTGTTGCAAGCCTTGAGTCCATCCGCCTTTTACTGTTCATTGCATGTGTTCTTAGATTCAAATGGATGTCAAGAGTGCCTTCCTAAATGGTTTTCTTAATGAGGAAGTCTTTGTAGAGCAACCTAAAGGTTTTGTTGATCCCCATAATCCTTATCATGTTTTTAAACTTAGAAAAGCTCTGTATGGTTTGAAACAAGCACCTCGTGCTTGGTATGAAAGACTTACAGTGTATCTCACTAAGAATGGGTACTCAAGGGGAGGGGTAGATAAAACGCTTTTTGTCAAACATGTCGCGACTCATATGGTGATAGCACATATTTATGTTGACTATACAGTGTTTGGTTCTACCTCTGGAAGTCAATTGCACAAGTTCACTACTTTAATGCAAAATGAATTCAAAATGAGCATGGTAGGTGAATTGACTTACTTTCTTGGTTTGCAGGTTAAACAAGGAACCGATGGATTGTTCATCTCTCAATCCAAATATGCTAAGAATCTCATCAAGAAATTTGGCCTTGAAATTACAAAACCAATGAGGACTCCGATGGGGACGAATGACAAGTTATCAGCTGATGTGGAAGGAAACTCCATAGACCCCAGTCTCTATCGAAGCATGATAGGAAGTCTTCTTTACCTGACGACCAGTCGCCCCAACATATGTTTTAGTGTTGGTGTGTGTGCCTGCTATCAAGCAAATCCGAAGGAATCACATCTTTGTGCCATAAAAGGAATCATCTGATATGTGAACGGTACAACAGATTATGGTCTTAGCTACACGTTTGATACTAATTCAAGTCTTGTAGGATACAGTGATGCAGACCGGGCTGGATGCACTGATGATCGGAAAAGTACGATCGGAGGTTGCTTCTATGTGGCAAATAACCTGGTATTATGGCACAGTAAGAAACAGAACTTGATTTCACTCTCCACTGCTGAAGCCGAGTATATTTATGCTGGTAGTTATTGCTCCCAACTCATTTAGATGCAACAAATGCTAAAAGATTATGGTATTATACATGATGAGTTACTTATGTTTTTTGACAATACTAGTGCGATTAACATAGCTAAAAATCATGTTCAGCATTCCGCACAAAGCATATTGATATACGGCACCACTTCCTTCGTGAATTGGTAGAGTCTAAAACTGTAGTCATTAAGCATGTCGGGATAGAGAGACAATTTGCAAATATTTTCACAAAAGGCGCTTGACTCACAACACTTTGAGACCCTCAGAAAGTCTCTTGGCATTTGCCTTTACTAAGTCTGTCGCTTGCCTAATTTAACTGGGATGTATTTGTTTACTGTCGAACTAACTGTCATGACTCATATTACAGACTTATCACAACAGTTTGTTCCGGAGCTCGATCTGACCAGTGTTACTTACTCAGTGCTTCTTTCCCAAGTTAAATATGTGAAGTCGAAGGATTTTGCAATGGGCAATTTTTATTTTTTTTTTGTTTATTCTCTTTGACTTGGATAAAAATCCACTTTTGCTACCTCACACATCAAAAACAGAAGAATTGAGCATGAAAAAGAGTTGTTTGAGTGTGCAAAAGAGTATGAAAAGAAAAAGAAAAGAGAATGTGAGCCGAAAAAATTCATGTGCTTCAAAAGAAAAATAAAAGGAGGAAAAACTGCCAAAACTCAAATGAATATGTGCGAAAGCTTTCAATTTTTATCTCACGGTCATCACTCATTGAAAAAGAGCTACCATATTCTACATAAAGTCCATGAGCGAAAGCTACCTCATTGCAAAAGGCTCAAATATGTGTGTTAAGGTACAATTGTCTAGTTTGAAAAGAGATATATTCTGTTACAATTGTTGTCCCTTTCAAATTCTCTTCTTCTTCATCATATATTATACATGATAATTTACGCACACATTGTTTTGTGATTATCTGGTAAATGAGAAACTTTGGGCAGACTGTTTGGGAACGAGTCGCTGAAGTTGTCATGACCCAAACACTCAAACCAGGTAAATCAGGTTCTCGGTGAGATGTGTGGCACTTGCTGAGTTACTTTATGTTTGTTTAAAGTTTTTTTAAAAAATTGGTGCAATTCTGTTGATTCTATCCGAATCTTTGTCTCTTAAGCGCGTTGTTCTTAATCATGGCATTTTTTACCGCCAAGATCTTTTGCCGCGTGCTGAGTATTTTGCCCTGCTAATCTCTCTCTTCTCTCTTTATCTTTCCGGTGTTGGTTTTGTTGTCTCTTGTCCTGTTGGCAGACTCGTCTTGACTGGTTCTGGGAAAATGGGGGAGTAATTTTGTGTAGCCGGAGGAATGGGGGAGCAAAGTGATTGGGGGAGATCAGCTGCATTATTGTCTAGACTGTTTACGCTCTTTCTTTGATTATATTTTTTGACTAACAGTCCTATCCAGCTTACTTGGAATTTTCCAGAGCTCAAAATGTTTTGCCAAAACTAGTCAATTGGGGGAGATTGTTAGGACCGTGTGTCCGTATCATTTAATTTACAAGTTTTGGAAATATATTTTATGGAAAATTACTTGTATTCATTTTATGTTAATTACCATATAATTCCTTGAGTTTGCATGGGAACATAATTCTATAAGGAAGGGATTTTTGGTAAGTTTTGATAGAGTAAGATTAGATTTAGGATTATCTTGAATATCATGGAAAGTAAATCTATATCTTTTCTCTTACCTATATCCTATTGGAAGAATTTGTTGTTTCCTTGTGTGCAGATAACGAATATCGCAAGAGCTTATCATAAGGAAAGATTCCGGATAATTTAGGAAGATATGAGACCCGACTGGAGTGGGAGACTTCAACCGCAAGACTTATCTGCTAAGGAGAGCTATCCTATAAATAGTAGAGGATCTAGGTTTAGAACTTAGAACACACGTTTATATCTTTCGGAATATTAGAGTGTTCGTTGATTAAGTTTTATTCATTAGATTTTACTTTGTGTAATTCAATGTTGTTGATTTTCGATCAAAGAACGTGACAAGCCGAACAAGAGTTGAAGGGAGTTCAACGGGAAAGGATTGCACCAGTTAGAGGGAGTCTATACGTACGTGCATTGCCGCTTGGAAGCTTGGTCATAAGAAGATCTTACGTGAGTTTGGTCTTACGGGTTCAAACGGAGTAGCGATAAAAGTGTTTCTGTTGGTGTCAACATTAGAGGGAGTCTAAGTGTTAGAGTAAAGCAACCAGTAGTTGTAACAACTTTTGATCAGTGAAAGAGGTTTGAATTCTTGGACGAAAGCCTCGTGGATGTAGGACAGGAGTCCAAACCACGCTAAAATTTGTTGTCTTTATTTTTACTGTCTCTTTACCCGTCTAGACTAGGTAACACGACTTATTGCTTTAAAGTAAAAATAATTGACTTTAAGATCTAACAGTTTATAATACCAAAAGAGGGTTTTGCCATTCTCAAGAAAAAAACACACGCACACACAAGCTCAGATTAGTTGCAAGTTTTATAACACACATAGGGTAATAATAAAAGAAGATAAGATTGGGTCCGGACTACGTTTTAAAAACCACAAGGCGATCTGGGCGAAAAAAATAAAATCAGAGGATTCAGTTCAGATTTCAAAAATATAATGGCGTTTGATACATTTTCTCTTAAAAATATTATAAAAACTCAAATATAATTACTTGTAACGAGCTTTAATATCCCGAAAAACGAATCTGAAAAAGAAAAGTGAAAAGAGGTCCATTTTTACCGAAACAAATGTTTGCAAAAGTCAACCACAAGATTTATAAGTGTACCTGCTCATGAAATTATTGTTGCTCTGTGAAAACGACCTGTTTTTCACCAGATTCTGAACCACTTTGGATTTTATTCTCAGTTACTCGGTAAGAATATGTCTCTTCGTGATGAGATGCCATTTTATTTTCGGTAGTACAACGAATTCGGTTTGTTGAGCAGGATAGAACTGTATCAAAAGTTGCAGCAACGTTCGCAAGAGGTTTCAAAGTATATAATTTTAGAACGGGGCTTGCTTATATAGAGACTTCGCTCACGAGTTAGGTGAAAAGGTTTTGACATCACGTATGTATGGTGGACGGATGCAAAAAGCCAAAAGCTTTGTTAGGTATAAAAATTAATGAGGTTTTATATCTTTGAAATAATTATATACAATATTAATTGGTCCGGAATGTGTGATTAAAGCACACATCTTATATGTATTGGCTTATATATTTTACCTCGAAGATGAAATTATTTTTTTGTTGTGTTGGCATATACTTACAATATATCAATTCTCGTATGACAATAATACGTATGGCTAATAAAATCAGTCCATGACTTTTTTTTAAGTAGATTTATGGGCTATAGTTTTAGGTAAAAGAAGTTGTGATTTCCTTTAGGGATGTACGGGCGTAGGTATGAGCGGGTTGTTAATAGACGTATGACTATGCCCTATTTTTTTGTGCTACCAATCTGTCAATATAGCGGGTGGAGTTAATTATTAGACCGTGTGGCATGCGGAGGGTAGAGTGAGTGTCGGGCGGCTTGCGAGGGCGGGGGGTTTAAATCGTAAGAAAAAACTATTGTATTATTTGGGTACCAAAACTACGAAATGACGTTATTTGCTTTTTAAAATCGACAAAAATAACACCACAACTTAATAAAAATACTTTAACAACAACATGAACTGATTAAAATATGAAAATAAAGATGTAAATGAACGCTTATACACATAAATTTATAAGTAAAAACTTAATCTGCTTCACGATCCAAAACAACTATTAAATAGCATAAAACTCACATTATAAATATATTAGTACACAAACAATGGACATAACCTCTGTGAGCAAGAATCGTATGTACATAAATAACAACATATCTGATTGACTCCTTCTTTACTCGATGATCAAATCTGTATGTACGAGAATCTTATGCTTCACCATTTGATAACAATATCAATGCTGTAGCTGCTTCTTCCTCCTGCATTGCAACATAATCTTTTAAAAAAAAGTCTTGGTTCAAAAAGGGGAATCCCTATACTAACTAAATGTCAAATTTTAACATGCTCTTCGTAACTAAGCTAAAAGAACGATTATTATCAAATCATGTGTCAAATGAATTTATGTGTGATGAGGAATACGTAATTACCAGAGGCTCCGGTACGTTCGCCAACGTTGGCAGAGGTTTCAGGTCCTTTGGTTTACCTGAGTATAGCAAGAATCCTGCTACCTCAACCAGTGACCTAAACTGTCTCTTCTGGTGATAATAGAACTGTAGAAAAGAGAATCAGTAAAATTAGGTTAGTTAAAAGGCACCATTGGTTTTTCTTCCGCATAAATTACACACTCTTGCACCCAATGACTATTATAGGTTCTTAAAGTAGATAAAAATGCGAACCTTATCTACCAGGCCTTTCTTGCGTTTCCTTTTCTCCAACGTCCATCCGTTCAGTCGCTCTAATAATGTCAAATTAGACTTTTTATGGAATATAGGACGGTCGACTTCTTCTTTCATTAAGTCGACAGAGGGCTTTGCTTTCTTATCAAGCTTGGACATTCCCACCCTCCATTTTTCCGCACCTCCGTTTTCCAGCTTAACGTTATATTTATTAACTATGCCGGATGAAAGCTGTATATATATATATATATATATATATATATATATATATATATATATATATAAGATCACCATTTCAGAAAAATGTATTTTGGTGGTTGTGTGTGTGTGTGGGGGGGGGGGGGGGGGGGGGTAGTTAAATGTGAAAGGAGTATATATGTACCTCATGAACTTTCAGGATATATTGTTCTCCACCATTTTTGTATTTGAAAAGCTCCAAATCTAATTTCTCATGGTTCCCTTCAGCTGTGTGTGCATTGGTTGAAGGTTGTTGCTGTACGTCAAAAAGAGGTTAATAAGACAATTAGAATAGGGAATCTTGAAGTGTGTAATGTAGCCAAAACTTTTAGTTCTTAGGTTAGGTGAGATGAAATTTCAACTTTATTTTGTATATGAGAATAAGATTTTATCAAGAAACTAATTTCAAGCCATAACATTAAAATAAAAAAGTGGGTTCTTCAATGAACTTCGATATTCTCAAAAACAATATGGACTAAGGAAAAAGATTTAGTTTTATGAGAAAATAGGAGAAATTTCTTAAAATCCCCTTGTATATTTGAAAACATGCATCAAATCTTCTCGTGTCATTGCTTGTGCCCAAAATCTGCTTGTGTTTTCAACCCCTATTGACCGTACACCCTCTTGTAATCACAATACTTGACATACATTAAGTATAAATTATTAGTTTTAGCCCTCTAAAAGAGGGTTTTGCAATTCTCAAGAAAAAAAATACACACACACAGGAGTGCACTAGTTGCAAGTTTTATAACCCCCATAGGGTAATAATAAAAGAAGATAAGATTGGCTCCAGACTAGTTTTTTAAAAACCACACGGAAATCTGGGAAAAAAATAAAATCAGAGAATTCAGTGCAGATTTCTAAAATATAATGGCGTTTTATACATTTTCTCTTAATAATATTATAAAAACTCAAATATAATTACTTGTGATGAGCTTTAATATCCTGAAAAATAATTGGAAAAAGAAAAGTGAAAAGAGGTCCAGTTTTACTCGAATCAAATGTTTTCTAAAGTCAACCACAAGATTTACAAGGATACCTGGTCATGAAATTGTCGTTGCTCCGTGAAAACGACCTGTTTTTCACCAGATTCTGAACCATTTTGGATTTTATTCTCATTTACTCGGGAAGAACATTTCTCTTCGTGATGAGATGCCATTTTACTTTCGGGAGTACAAGGAATTCAGTTTATTGAGGAGGATACAAATGTATCAATAATTGCAGTAACGTCGCAAGCGGTTTCAAAGTATATAATTTTGAGAACGGAGCTCGCTTATATAGAGATTTCACTGACAAGTTAGGTGAAAAGCTTTTGAAATCACGTATGTTTGACGGATGCAAAATCCAAATTCTTTGTTAGGTACAAAAGTTAATGAGGTTTTATCTCTTTTAAATAATTATATACAATATTAATTGGTCCAGATTGTGTGATTAAAGCACACATCTTATATGTTTTGGCTTATAAACTAACCTTGAAGATTTGAAATTAATATTTTGTTGTGTGGGCATAAACTTACAATATATTAATTCTCGTATCACAATAATACATATGGCTAATAAAATCAGTCCACGACTTTTGTTAAGTGCATTTATGGGTTATAGTTCTAGATAAAAATAAATTGTGATTTCCTTTATGGATGTACGGGGTGGGTATGAACAAGTTATTAATAGACGTATGACTATGTCCTAATTTTTTGGGATACCAATCTGTCAACATAGCGGGTGGAGTTAATTATTAAATCGTGTGGCATGCGGAGGGTAGAGTGAGTGTCGGGCCGCTGGCGAGGGCGGAGGGTTCAAATTGTAAGAAAAAACTATAGTATTATTTCGGTATCAAAACAACGACATGACGTTATTTGCTTTCTAAAATCGATAAACAATAACACCACAAGTTAATAAAACACTTTAACAACAACATAAACTGATTAAAAAATGAAAATAAGGATGTAAATGAACGTCTTATCCACATAAATATATAAGTAAAAATTTAATCTGCTTCACGATCCAAAAAACAAATTTTAAATAACATAAAACTAACATTATAAATATATTAGTACAAAAACAATGGACATAAATAACAACATATCTGATTCGCTCCTTCTTTACTCGATGATCATATCTCTGTGTTCGAGAATCTTATGCTTCACCATTTGATAACAATATCAATGCTCACTACAAAAAAAACAAGCATTAGAAATGGCCAAAGCTGTTTCTAATGCTCAAAAGCCCGTTTCTAAAGATCTATAGAAACGGGCAGGCCGTTTCTGCTGCTCGCCACTACTGCCTTGGTCTCTAGTGACTGTTAGAGACGGGAAAACATTCCCGTCACTACTTTTAGAAACGGCTAGGCCGTTTCAAAAAAAAAAAAAAAAAAAAAAACTATTACAAATGGCTTACCGTTTGTAATAAGTGAGGAATACTAGAAACGGGCAAGCCGTTTCTAAAGCCTAGTGACCTCTACAAACGGGCAAGCCGTTTCTGAAAAAAAAATTCCAAAATTAGCCCTAGACTTTTAGAAACGGTAAAGCCGTTTCTAAAATCGAAATTCCGAAAAAAAAACACAGGAAGGATTATTAGAGACGGGCACCCTGTCTCTAATACTTGAAAAACGGGCAGCCCGTTCTCAAGTATTAGAGACGGACAGCCCGTCTTTAATAATAATGTTAAAAAAAATTAATAAAAAAATATTGACAGAAAATCTGCCAATATTAATAAATCTTTAACAATATAATTTGGTGATTAATAGTGACACATTTTTGTGACAATTACTCTTAATTACCTACATTATTGGTTTCATAACAATGATAACATATTATAAGTTAGATATGAGTGTTAATTATATTATAATAAATATAATACAAATATTTTTTGACAAAATTAAAAAACAAATACACAATAAAATATAAACTATAGCTATAAATTATATACTATAAAAATAAGATAATTACAAACTTATATACATATAATTTAGAAAACAAATTAAAGGAAGAGGAGAGAATTTGATAGAGAGATGTGTATGTGTATGTGCTTGATGTTTGAGAAAATGAAGGAGAGGGGGAGTAATTATAGATGAAAGTGAGACGATTAAAAACGGCATTCCCGTTTTGAAACGTTTTCAAACCTTTAGAAACAACTTTCCAGTTTCTAAAAGTTAAAAAAAATTGAAATCCCGCCAAAACCTGGAGTTTGTAAAAATTTCCAAAAATTTCAAAATTCTGCCAAAAGTTTTTGAACAATTTTGAAAAATTGACAAAACCTTTAGAAATGGCTTTCCCGTTTGTAAAGGTTTTCCAACAATTTTGAAAAATTGCGAAAACCTTTAGAAACGGCTTTGCTGTTTCTGAAAGTGTTCGCAATTTTTAGAAACTTTTAGAAACGGGTAACATTAAATTAAAACCATTTTCAGAAATTATGGACAAACTTGCAATTATTTCATAAAACACAAACTAATTTCCAATTATTTCATAAAATCACAGACTAACTTGCAATTAATTCACTAAACAGGGCCTAAACTGTAATAATTTCATAAAATAGTTACCACATTGCAATTATATCATTAATTATACCCAAAGCTATAAGTATCTACAAATTAAGGGCAAAACTTCAATTATTGTGCGAATATTTGCATAAAACATGGACAAATTTACATTTATTTCACAAAAATAAAGGACTAAAATGCTATTAATTAACAAAACAAGGGCGAAACTGCAATTATTTCACAAAATATAGACAACATTACATATATCTCATGAATGAAAGACTAAGCTATAAGTATCTGCAGATTGAGAGCAAAACTATAACTATTTGCATAAATCAAACTAAACTCGAATCAATTCCCAAAATGGGGTAACATCGTTAATTATTTCACAAAACGGAAACAAATTTGCTCTGCCCTCACTAAATGAAAACCATTTGCAGAAGTTTTGGACAAACTTGCGATTATTTCATAAAACACGGACTAATTTTCAATTATTACACAAAACCACGGACTAACTTGCAATTAATTCACTAAACAGGGACTAAACTGTAATAATTTCACAAAGTTGTTACCACATTACAATTATATCCATGGATCAAAATTTCGTTTCGAATACCAGTTTCGGGTAGCCAACAAAGTACTAAAAGTGTGTCTATTGTTGTGAAAGTTATGAAAATCAAATAACTAGTATATTATATAAAATAGTAAAAAATGTAATATCTTAAAGTCTCTTATCTATAAAGCACATGATTATATAATTGATTATTAGGTTATGTAATTTCCAGTGGTGTAATGTGAGCTAAAATTGAAAGCACTTATTCAATCAAATTATGTACGCGTTGCGTAAATAAAATTACAAAGTTTTTCAAATATATAATACTATACATTAAATGGCACCACTCCTCTGCAAAACTAACTAATTTTCTGATCCTCGCAAATCTCATATATTTGATATTTTTTAAGATATGAGTGGTTTCAACTTCCAAGGTTTTCTTCTTCGTGGCTGGAACGGAACAAATTTTGCAACCTCTTAAATTCCAAAAATAAAAATGGAAACATTCGAACTTTCCACTGTTTCGTACGAAACACAAGAAAAGTAGGGTGTTTCGACCTAAATAGCAAACGCTCGAAAATGAAGTGCTATTTCATTTCGCTGAATTGAAAAGCCAAAAATATTAAATCCCACATAGGTACAACAGTTATAGTTAATTACATTCTAAAAAAAATAATAATAATAATAAAAAACTAAGTGCCTCCTTAGTCAGTCGTCATCCTCCTCCTCCTCCGCGAGGTCATCATCATCGCCATAATCCTCCTCCTCCTCGAGGTCGTCATCCATGTGTCTTGGTCTATGCACGGCGGGGTTTCCGTCAACCTCGAACCCTACACCTGTGGGTATCTCTAACTCCGCAGCCAACTCTCTCGCATGCGCGGCCCCATCCTCATCCACCTGCTGAAATGCATCATATAGCTCGTCGATGCCATACATGTCATCTTCCTGAGTGACTCCTAAATCGATGGATGGTCCATGTCTAGCTGATGGGCCTGGCTGAGTAGAAGGCCCCGGGGCGAATGTATCTGGCTGAGTAGAAGGTCCAGGGGCGAATGGATTAGGCTGTTGTTGGGACTGCGCCCAAAAGGCTGCCATCTCTTGAGTCAGCTGATATATCTGCTGGTGCATAGCAGTAATCTGAGATCTGAGCTCAGTGTTCTCTCTGGCATACGAGAAGATAGAGACACGCGTCTTCTTGGGCTCCTTGTGAAGCTAGACACCAATTGCCTCGTGATCCAAGTCTCTGGCGAGTCCCTTAACTCTACTCTTGTACGGCTCTCCCACTGCTCTCGCCCACGTCGGATAGTCAAACTGTGGCCAGGTGGTGCGGTCAGTACCATAAATGTCCGTGCAATCTTGGATATACCTCTTCTGTGTTGGAAATCGAGAATTAGCTAAAATCGTTAAGACTAACGAGAAACGTATAAAATAGAAACTCACATATATAACCCTTTTCTCATCGTTGATAAACTCCATCATCCCATCAACAGTCCTCCTTGTCCTCGTTTCCAGCCACGCGTCAAGGTAAGAAACCGGTGTATCCGGAGTCTCTGCTTGTTGTCAATTAATATATATTTCAAAAAATTAACCAAAACTAATAAGCAATAATTACTTTATGACAACTAAAATTCCAAACTTACCTTCCTCCTGTGATGATTCCGAGTGCTGATAGATCCTACCTGTAGTTCACTGTCTGCCCCTTCGCCTTGTTGGCCTTCGCCCGAGCCGACTTCTTCTTTGTCTCCTCCAACTCCCAATGGTGAATGTAGTGTGGAAGAAGTTGGCAGGGAATCCAACAGGGGTTATCCGCCCAACGGGGATCGTCCTTTCGCGCGAAGTAGCACGACTTCGCCTTGTTCAACTCGGACGACGCCCGGCGGTGTGCTAAATTGTACTACCCTGTATTTTGTTTTGAAAGTAATTTAATTTGAGTATACTTAACTGCTAATAGTGCATCTTATAAATTGGGTGAATTAATAATCATAAAGTAAATTTCTTAAGACTTACTTGTAATATACATTTTGTAGTTTATAAAAGCCCAGATTTAAGAGCCCACAAACCTCAAATAAACATTTGCCACTAATTATCATATAAATTAATGATTAGGTTCTTTTTATTTCCCTCAATATACAAATCAGTTCTTTTCTCTTCTTTCCTTTAAAACCCTCGGCGCCTGATAAAGATAAACAGCTTCCGTATATATATTTTTTTTTTAAAACCCACGTCGCCGCTCCAACAGGTAATCTTTCATTCTATATGTCATCAATTTAGTTTTCATGCATGTTGATTCTTTGCTTAAGGAATCTCAAATTTGAAAATTAACATGCCTTATGATGGAAATTATATTTTATGTATTCATGAAGAGAGATATCACGGTTGGGCTAAATAAGTTAGATTCATTTATAGATTAAAATATGGGGTGTTTTTACTATTGTTTGCCATGTATTGAGAAAAGTAATGAAAGTGGAATATGTAAGCCTAGTTTTAGCCAAATCTTTCTGACTTTGTTTTATTTATTTTGTCAAGCATACAGTTGTGAGATCCTAGCATGATATTACTACATTAACTATTATGTTTATTTGGTTGAATGGAAACCGTGAATTCTGAAATATTAAAAGAATTATATTCCATTATTTTTTAATGTCAAATGTTATAGTTTCATGTACGTATGTAAATTCATTTAAAGTTGCGATTTTTTTTTTATTATTGAATCTTTGGGTTTTAGATTATAATTGTTTCCTTACACTTTTCTACTTTACATAAGTTATAATAACTAGAATAAAGTATCTAATTTGTATTCACCAAAACAAACACAGTAACTATTGAAGCTTTTAAACTACATTAAAAAAATTAGAAAGATATTATATTATGTTTTCTTTGAAGATAGTACAAACTCGATGCATTAGAATACTTTCTCTTAACTTAGTTTGAGTTGTTCCTTTTAAGTTGTTGACTAGACATAATAGTTAATATTCTTTTGTCCTAACTAGGGTTTCAGGCTAGCTCTTGATGGTATATTATCGTTGTGGTCGCTAATAAGGTAAATGCTCCAACTAAAACTCTATTATTTTTAAACTGGAAGGAATGTGTATATAAGTATGTACTCAATATTATCTATTGTATTATATGTGTGAATCATGCATCGTTGTCAATGAAATATCTTGAAAAGAAAGATTGTATCTGCGTTAACTGTCATTCATGTCTTTAATAGAACGTTCTGCTTATTAAATGAAATATCGCATTTTATGAGATTTGAACTTTAAAGAAAGCAAATATTGAGGTTCGATGAACACAAACGGTTATAGATGATGGATCCAATTGGCTTGGGTATGCACGGAGTGCCACCGGGCAGCAGAGGGCTCGCCGGTTGGGCTTCGTGTCCCCCTTGACCCTTCCTTCGAGACACTGCGGGAGGTTCGCAAGTGTCTTTTGGGATCAATTGATATGCATGTTCCATGGCATGCTGATTTGTTTCCAAGGTAGCTCCTTGGACGGGGCGATAAGGGAAAGTTTGTATGTGGCAATAAGGAGGGACGATATTAACACTGAATTTGAATTCGAGATTGATATCTGTAAATGACCGACATTTTGTCAACTGCGTATTGTCAACCATTGTGTGTGAACTAGTATTGTGATATGCCTCTGCATTAAAAATGTTTTGCTTTTAAAGAAAATTACTACACCTCACACACTACGAGCATTCACTGAGATTTTTGTCTCATAAAATGTTTTCCTTTTCTTCCTTCCTTTCAGACCTAGCTGTCAACGCGGTGAGACTTTTGGGCGCTGCTGGTGAGAGACTTGGTGAACTTAGGCTATATTAGGGTGTGATATTATCAGTTTTGAGATGGACTCATCGTCCATACATTTGTACAGAATACTGATTTTTGGTAAGAATCTTATCGAGGTGGATTTCATATTGTCATGTTAGAGAAGTTTTGACAGAGGATTCAGTGTCTTTGTATTGAATAGTTGTCTCTGTTTAGGCTTGAAAATTTGGGGCTGTTAGATAAATAGTCAAACCCCTCGTAGATCGTATGAGTCAGGATCCCACTGATAAATGGACTGCATAAACAACAATAATTCTAGCTAGGAATTAGATAACTTCATACACTTCTCAAATTTACTTTTTTATTATAATGTCTAACTCAAAAGATTACACTTACCCGAAAATGATCCCAAAACTGTACTTTGGTCTCCTCTGGAATCTCCTTATACGTGGGCCACGGAGCCGTCAATCCTGTCTTGATCGTCTTGCTGATAGTGCGTACCACTCAATTTTTATCATTCCAATTGCCCAACTCATCACTCGACATCCATATCCGATCCTCTGGCGGAGCGAAAGGCAGATCTGAACGACTGGGCCCAACTACATCCTCGGGACGCCCTCGAGCGGACGGGCCTGCCTTATTAGGGGCCACTGCACCTCGACCTGCCTGAGCGGACAGGCCTGCATGGCCAACGTCTGCTCCCTGGGATAATGGCGACGCTCAATGCTGCACGTGCGATATACGCGAACCTACAAGTGTGCCAATAGATGCACCCTACGAGCCAACACGGGATGGAACACCTAAACTCCGCCGCATGGGGGGGCCACTGTCCCAAACGGTACAGTACTGGAAGGCCCCACAGTAACATCATGTGCCAGTCGAGGTGGAGGGGTCGACCCGTCGGCATGCGGTACCGCGAGGTAGGCCCAGAGGAGGCCGAGTTTGTGCGCTGATCAACAATAGGTGATACATGACTAAGTGATGGTGTCGGCGTTACTCCTCGAGTACGCGGGCCACCCTGAACGCTCTGTCCCGGAGCACTGGCCGCAGTGGTAGATAGATGACTAGGTGGTGCTGTAGCTCATCGTCTAGTACGCAGGCCAGCCTGAACGCTCGGTATAAGGGCATCAGCTAGGCCAGCAGTGCCTGCATGGGATCAATGGGTCCCACCTTTACGCTTCGTCGACCCAGCACAAAAATCAAGTGGTTTCAGTTGATTTGCCATCTGTAAACGTCACAAATATACCAAACATCAATTACACGAATTCCAAGAGCTACGTAACTAAAAAGACGAAACTATAAACAAAACACACGTCATTTCACAAATTCTAACTAAACATCGCTCAATCGCCACACTAATCGAGTAATGAAATTATAGATAAATATGATCATAACAAAAATATAATCAATAAATTACAATATAACTGATAAAATACATCACAAAACCATCATAAAATGAAATTTAATTAATTCAACTATAAATTACAAAACAAACATCGAAACATACAATATATAATCCACATAGTTAATACACTACCCTAACAACATAGAACACAACCTAAACGATAGATTACAAAAACAACTAGATAAAACCCTAATTAACCCATCAAATACCACAAAAACACGATAAATACATGCTAAAACCGATAAAAACGTAAATAACGTAATATAATCAGTGAAAAAATGCATACACAACATAAATCACAATCTAGACGATAAATTAAAAAAACAAAAACTACCCTTAATTAACCGACGAAATACCACAAAAACACGATAAATACATGCTAAAAGAGACAAAAAAAAACGTTAATAACGTAATATAATTGGTGAAAAAACACGTACTGGTGAGATTTCTAGAGAGAGAGACGAGTATTCGAGAGAGAGGGAGGAGAATTTTAGAGAGAGAAAGCTTGAAAATGAGCTAAAATGGCGTACAAAAACAGGCTGCCTGTTTTTATACGCCAAATTATTAGAAACAAGCCCGTTTCTAGTAATAACCGGCTCTAGAAACGGGCTCCCAATTTCTAGAGCCCGCGACGTCGCATTACTAGAGGCGAGCCGCCCGTCTTTAGTAAATTTGGGCTTTAGAAACGGGCCGCCCGCTTCTAATGCCCGAGGCGCCAAGTGAAATCCATTTGGCGACGAATTACTAGAGACGGGCCGCCCGTCTCTAGTAATTTCGGAACCTAGAAATGGGTTGCTTATTTCTAGAGACCTTGGAGCCTAATTATTACAGATGGGCGACCCGTCTCTAGTAATTGGTATTACTACAAATGGGCCACCCGTTTGTAGTAATGTTATTACAAACGGTGACCTGTTTGTAATAATTGTTTGATTATTACAAACGGTTGCCCGTTTGTAAAAAACTGGTCTCTAAAGACCAGCTTTTTTATAGTGGCTGTAGCTGATTCTTCCTCCTGCATTGCAACATAATCTTTTAATAAAAAGATCTTGGTTCAAAATGGGGAATCCCTATACTAAATGTCAAATTTAAACATGTTCCTCGTAACTAAGCTAAAAGAGCGATTTTTATCAAATCATGTATCAAATGAATTTATGTGCCATGAGGAATATGTAATTACCAGAGGCTCCGGTACGTTTGCCATCGTTGTCAGAGGTTTCAGGTCCTTCGGCTTACCTGAGTATAGTAAGAATCTTGCTACCTCAACCAGTGACCTAAACTGTCTCTTCTAGTGATAATCGGACTGTAGAAAAGAGAATAAATAAAATTATTTTATTTAAAAGACACCATTGGTTTTTGTCCCGCATAAATTGCACAATTCTTGCACCCAATAACTATTATAGATTCTTAGCGTAGATGAAAATGCAAACCTTGTCTACCAGGCCTTTCTCGCGTTTCCTTTTATCCAACATCCAACCGTTCAGTTGCTCTAACAATGTTAAATTATACTTTTTATAGAATATAGGAGCGTCGACTTCTTCTTTCATTTAGTCGACAGAGGACTTTGCTTTCTTAACAAGCTTGCACATTCCCACACTCCATATATATATAAGATCATCATATTAGAAAAATGTACTTGTGGTGGTTGTGGGGGGGCTCAAGCGGAGGAGGGGGGGGGGGATAGTTTAATGGCTAGGGAGTATATATATACCTCATCTACTTTCAGGATATATTGTTTTCCACCATTTTTGTGTTTGAAAAACTCCAAACCTAATATCTCGTGCGGGGAGGTGACGTATCGAGGATTCACTTGGCTTTCTCGGGGTTGACTTCTATTCCTTGCTGGGTGACAAGAAACCCCGGGAACTTTCCTCCTTGAATTCCAAACGAGCACTTTCAGGGATTTACCTTCATCCCGAACTCGTCCATGATGTGGATGGCTTCTATCTGGTCAGCGTTGTGGCGATTGGCTTCTGTGCTTTTCACAACGATGTCGTCTATGGAGACTTATAGGTTGTTCCCAATCATTGGTGAAAACATAGTGTTCACGAGTCTATGATAAGTGGCTCCGACGTTCTTCAATCCCAATGGCATCACCAGGTAACAATAAGTGCCGAAGTCTGTGATGAAGCTGGTCTTCTCCTGATCTCTTTCTGCCATTGGGATCTGGTTGTATCCCTGATCTCCGTCCATAGTAGACAGCAGAGCACACCCCGCTATTAAGTCTACCTGTTGATCAATGCTGGGCAGGGGAAAGCAATCCTTCGGACAGGCATCGTTGAGATCGGTGAAATCGAGGCACATTTTCCACCTTACCACATTAGCTAACCTCTCAGGGTATTTCACTTCTCGGATTTGGTTCAAACCAATAAGCCTCTGTATCTCAGACTTGATAACCATATTTCGGTCGGGCCCCAACTTGCATCTCTTCTAATGAACTGGCTTGGCGTCGAGATGGACATCTAAGTAGTGTTGGCATACGTCTGGGATGATACGACCCAGGGGTCCTCCTTCCCAGGCAAACACGTGCTGGAAACGACGCAACGTTTCTAAGAGCTGTATCTCGATAGGGGGATCGATACCGACTCCTACTCTTACCATATTCTCAGCCTCCCCGGGAATTACCTCAATTGTGTTAAGTTCTCCAATGGGAAAGAGCTTGCATGCATCACTCCGTCGGGGTTCGTAAGGATTTGTTTTCTTGCTGCCGATTTCTTCCTCCTCGATTGCAGCAATGGTCTTCATTCGGCATTCACGAGCTCTAGCTTGATTTTCTTTGATTTCCTTTGATCTCCCTGATCCCGTTGAGGGTAGGAAATTTTACTTTTAAGTAAAGGACGGAGGGTACCACTTTAAACAGCTGGAGAGAAAGTTGCCCACAAATGACATTGTAGGTCTTGGCAAGGGCATTTACGACCCAGAATTTTATTTCTTTCGTCCTTCTAAGGTGTCCTCCTCCCCATGACATCAGCAAGGCGATAGATCCCAAGGTTTCATACTGATTTCCATCAAAGCCCACCAGAGGGGTGGTTTCGTGTACTATATGCTCCATCTTAAGCCTGAGGGCGAGGTACGTGGGCAAGAACATTACATCCATGGCGCTCCCCGTATCTATTAAACCCTTGCAACCTCAGCTCCATGGATGGTGGCTTGTATCACAATGGGGCCGATGTCCACCACGTCTTCTGGACCAAAGATAATCGTTGGTGGGGTTGGTATGGCCGTGGAGAAGACATGATACTTCAGGCTGACCCGTTGAGTTTCCTTGATGAAGTTCCTCCATTTTTTTGTGCAGATGAAACTGACAGTGGCCCCCCTTCGATCATGTTCACCATCCTTCCCTTAAGGGGATTATGGGCAGAGTTTGATAGTAGGGGTGGTAGATGCTGATGACGATGACGTTCTCTACTGCAGATTCTTCCTCGTACCTTCTCCTCCGACTCTGAGAGCTTTCCCTTTCCTGCCGCTCGGTGCTTTGGTGATGTTCATCTGGTCTTTCCCAAGGCCAATCATCCTCTTTCCTTTCTCTTGGCTGATCATCTCTAGGAGAGACTTCCCTTCTTTCGATGTATCGACGTAGGTATCCCATCCTCAAGAGGCGCTCGATTTCAATCCTTAGATGAACGCAATTTTGGGTTCTATGTCCCCAGCTTCAATGGTACAAGCACCATTTTCTAGTGTGATGCATAGCATCTGGGTTGGAAATTTTCAAAGGAGTTAAGCGAAGAGGTTCGAGGTACCTTCTGATCATGTCCCATCGGTTGCGAGAATTCTCCCCTCGTGTCGACTTGTTTCGCGGATGCTCATGTGATTCCTGCGTCCCCATCTTAGCCAGCCGGGTATCTTTCCGAAGCATATACCATTAAACCATTTTCATGAGTTCCTCCAAGTTACGAGCCGGGTGTCCTACCAGAGAATCAACGAATCCCACTGATCCGGTGCCTTGCGTTACAAATTCAGAGAGGATGTGGGTATCCACATGTCGTACATATATCACTGTATCCGCAAACCTCCTCATGTATTCTCGAAGGGTTTCCCTTTCCCCTTGGACCATTGTCATCAAATGCCTGACTGTTTTTGGGTATCTGCGGTTACATGCAAACTGTCGTAAGAACATACCTCGTAGTTCATCAAAGCTCTTGATGGATCCTTTCGACAGGTGTGGAACCATGGTTGCGCCCTGCCCATCAATGCGCATCTAAAGATTCGGCACATGACGTAGTCTGGAGCAAACGGGCTAGCATTCTCGTCTTCATCAGCTGATCCATCTTGATCGCTTTTTAGGGCTTGCACCTTCTTACTTAACTCAGTCATCATGTCCATGAACTGCTGGTTAGTGTTGCTCCTACCTGGAAACTCCCGTTAGGTGCCGTTTTGGTGGTTCTCCACCCCTACGGGTTGTTCGCCTTTACGAGGGGAGTGTTTCTCTTCCGACCTTGGGTGTCGAGGCTCGCTCCTTGCATGCGGGTTTCCATTGAAGCTGAAGGAAGCCAGTCGTGACCGTTCACACGACACAGCAACATTGGAGCAAAAATTACTCGAAGTGCAAAATCTAAATTATGATCTCAAGAAAGAAATCAGAGCTCTCAAACTGCTGTGGAAGGAGCTAAAGAAACAGCTAACATGTTTGGACAAATGCACCAAGATATTCAGACAGAGCTGGTTTCAGTTCGAAAAAATGTGAAGCTACTTAGCTCCGGCACAAAGACATTGGATCATGTTTTGGAACATAAGAAATCGAAAAACGATCGTGCTGGTCTTGGTTTTATCACAGGAAAAGCACATAATATGTAGGAACTTGCTCAAGGAAATCAAAATGTGGTCAACATAAAATCACAACCACGACAACAGAATGGTAAGAAATTTCAGAAGTTACAAGCCTCTAATTTCTCACAGCCTTCATTTTCTGATCGCAGGTTCACTCCAATTTACCAAAACTGTGGAGTTAAAGGGCATATTTGTTCATACTGTTATCAATACTGGGATGTACCATTCACTGCTAATGTTTCATGAAAATCTAAGAAGAAAGTCGTGACCGGCAAGACGACTCATAGGAAACCAGTGAAAAATGCAGCTGTGACAAAGGAGAAGCAATCAAAGCAAATATGGGTTGAACGTCCTAACTCATAATATCATAATGTTGCTTATGCCTATTCATCTGTTATTTCCAATGCTTTTTCCTCTTTTGAAAACAGTTCACCTTATTGTTGGTATTTTGATAGTGTTTGCTCTAGGCGCATGACAGGAAATAAAGACATTTTGACAAATTATGTAGCTAATCCAAGGGGAACAGTCATGTTTGGAGATGGTAGAAAGGGTCAAATTGTAGCTAGAGGAACACTCAACATCAAAGGGTTTCCTAAACTTTGCAATGTCTATCATGTCATCGGACTAAAGCAAACTTTGATTAGCATTAGTCAATTGTGTGATCAAGATCTTTATGTGAACTTCTCAAAAGGAGATTGTCGAGTGGTCAATGAAAAGGCCATGTGTGTCCTTACAGGAAAACGCACTGCAGAGAACTGTTATACTCTGACTAAGTCTCAACACCCCTCTGAACAGCTCACTTGTTTTTTTACTAATGCAGATCAAACTGATCTGTGGCACCAGAAGATGGGACATGTGAATTACAAGTTGCTCATCAAACTAGGGAGAACACTTTGGTTCCAAACCTTCTGGAAAATGCGAGCTTTGTCTTCTTGGGAAACAAAAGAGAGGAAATCATCCAGCAGGTCATCATTCACTTACCTCACGAGTGTTGGAACTGCTTCACATGGACCTTGTTGGACCTGTCTAGACTGAGAGTACATGAGGTAAAAGGTACATCTTTAATTGTGTTGATGATTTTTCACGATTTATATGGGTAAAAATTTTAAAATAAAAATCTGAAACTTTTGAAGTCTTTAAAGTTTTGAGCGTAAAATTAATTAATAAAAAGGATCTCAAAATTAAAAAGATTAGAAGTGATCATGGTATGGAATTTGAGAATTCATCATTTCTATGTTTTGTGAGGAGTACGGAATTGTCCATGAGTTTTCAGCACCTAAAACACCATAGCAAAATGGTGTGGTTGAGAGGAAAAACAGAACATTACTTGAGATGGCACGGGTCATGCTCAACTCCAAGAGACATCCTATGCGACATTGGGCAGAAGCGAATTAACACAACAAGTTTCATTATCAACCGCACTTATCTTCGGCCAGGTACATCTATGACTTCATATGAGGTATGGAAAGGTAAGAAACCAAAAGTCAATTTCATTCATGTTTTTGGATGCACGTTCTTTATACTTAAAGATCGGGAAAATCTAAGTAAGTTTCAATCCAAAAGCGATCTGGGCATTTTTCTGGGTTACTCAAATAACAACCGTGCTTATAGAGTCTTAAACTTGAGAACTCAAACTGTTATTGAATCATCTAACGTCGAATTTGATGATTCTAGGGACTATTCTGACGCATCACAGGAAAGCGAAATTCGCTCATTCACAGGAGATCATGGGAATACCAGTGATGATGACATCAGTCAGGTATCAGTCGTACCCCAAGTCGCGACACATGATGATACCAAAAATCCACCAGAGTCACCTAATCATCAAGATCCCCCAGAAACAATTCAGTCTCACGAGCCAGTCTCGTGATTTGCCACGACGCAGGTATGATCGGATGATGCAGTTTGCATGCTTCACATCACAAATCGAACAAAAGAATATCAAAGAAGCTCTTCTTGATGACACATGGATTGAAGCAATGCAGGATGAACTTGAACAGTTTACCAGACATAACGTTTGGGATCCTGTTCCTCGTCCATCCAACACAAATGTTATTGGGACAAAATGGATTTTCAAGAATAAAACTGATGAATCTGGTAACATTGTGAGAAATAAAGCTAGATTGGTTGCACAGGGATACACTCAAGTTGAGGGTGTTGATTTTGATGAAACATTTGCTCCTGTTGCAAGCCTTGAGTCCATCCGCCTTTTACTGTCCATTGCACGTGTTCTTAGATTCAAATTATTTCAAATGGATGTCAAGAGTGCCTTCCAAAATGGTTTTCTTAATGAGGAAGTCTTTGTAGAGCAACCTAAAGGTTTTGTTGATCCCCATAATCCTTCTCATGTTTTTAAACTTAGAAAAGCTCTGTATGGTTTGAAACAAGCACCTCGTGCTTGGTATGAAAGACTTACAGTGTATCTCACTGAGAATGGGTACTCAAGGGGAGGGGTAGATAAAACGCTTTTTGTCGAACATGTCGCGACTCATATGGTGATAGCACAGATTTATGTTGACGATATAGTGTTTGGTTCTACCTATGGAAATCAATTGCACAAGTTCACTACTTTAATGCAAAATGAATTCAAAATGAGCATGGTAGGTGAATTGACTTAATTTCTTGGTCTGCAGGTTAAACAAGGAACCGATGGATTGTTCATCTCTCAATCCAAATATGCTAAGAATCTCGTCAAGAAATTTGTCCTTGAAATTGCAAAACCAATGAGGACTCCGATGGGGACGAATGACAAGTTATCTGCTGATGTGGAAGGAAACTCCATAGACCTCGGTCTCTATCGAAGCATGATAGGAAGTCTTCTTTACCTGACGACCAATCGCCCCAATATATGTTTTAGTGTTGGTGTGTGTGCCTGCTATCAAGCAAATCCGAAGGAATCACATATTCTTGCCTTTAAACGAATCATCTGATATGTGAATGGTACAACAAATTATGGTCTTAGCTACACGTTTGATACTAATTCAAGTCTTGCAGGATACAGTTATGCAGACTGGGCTGGATGCACTGATGATCGGAAAAGTACGACTGGAGGTTGCTTCTATGTGGGACATAACCTGGTATCATGGCACAGTAAGAAACAGAACTCGATTTCACTCTCCACTGCTAAAGCCGAGTATATTTCTGCTGGTAGTTGTTGCTCCCAACTCATTTGGATGCAACAAATGCTAAAAGATTATGGTATTATACATGATGAGTTACTTATGTTTTGTGACAATACTTGTGCGATTAACATAGCTAAAAATCATGTTCAGCATTCCCCACAAAGCATATTTGTTTACTGTCGAACTAACTGTCATGACTCATATTACAGACTTGTCACAGCAGTTTGCTCCGGAGCTCGATCTGACCAGTGTTACTTACTTAGTGCTTCTTTCCCCAGTTAAATATGTGAAGTTGAAGGATTTTGCAACGGCAATTTATGTTTTTTTTTTGTATTCTATTTGACTTGGATAAAAATCCACTTTTGCTACCTCACACATCAAAAACAGAAGAATTGAGCTTGAAAAAGAGTTGTTTGAGTGTGCAAAAGAGTATGAAAAGAAAAAAGAAAGAGAATGTGAGCCGAAAAAATTCATGTTCTTCAAAAGAAAAATAAAAGGAGGAAAAAGCTGCCTAAACTCAAATGAATATGTGCAAAAGATTTCAATTTTTATCTCACGGTCATCACTCATTGAAAAAGAGCTACCATATTCTACATAAAGTCCATGAGCGAAAGCTACCTCATTGCAAAAGGCTTAAATATGTGTGTTAAGGTACAATTGTCTAGTTTGAAAAGAGATATATTATGTTACAATTGTTGCCCCTTTCAAATTCTCTTCTTCTTCATCATATATTATACATGAGAATTTACGCACACATTATTTTGTGATTATAGGTAAATGAGAAACTTTGGGCAGACTGTTTGTGAACGAGCCGCTGAAGCTGTCATGACCCAAACACTCAAACCAGGTAAATCAGGTTCTCGGTGAGATGTGTGGCACTTGCTGAGTTACTTTATGTTTGTTTAAAGTTTTTTTAAAAATTGGTGCAATTCTGTTGATTCTATCCGAATATTTGTCTCTTAAGCGCGTTGTTCTTAATTATGGCATTTTTTACCGCCAAGATCTTTTGCCGTGTGCTGAGTATTTTGCACTGCTAATGTCTCTCTTCTCTCTTTATCTTTCCGGTGTTGGTTTTGTTGTCTCTTGTCCTGTTGGGAGACTCGTCTTGACTGGTTCTGACGAAATTGGGGAGTAATTTTGTGTAGCTGGAAAAATGGGGGAGCAAAGTGATTGGGGGAGATCTGTTGCATGATTGTCTAGACTGTTTAAGCTCTTTCTTTGATTATATGTTTTCGACTAAAAGTCTTATGCAGCTTACTTGGAATTTTTCAGGGCTTAAAATGTTTTGCCAAAACTAGTCAATTGGGGGAGATTGTTAGGACCGTGTGTGTGTATCATTTAATTTACAAGTTTTGGAAATATATATTATGAAAAATTACTTGTATTCATTTTATGTTAATTACCATATAATTCGTTGAGTTTGCATGGGAACAGAATTCTATAAGGAAAGGAATTTTCGGTATGTTTTGATAGAGTAGGATTAGATTTAGGATTATCTTGAATATCATGGAAAGTAAATCTATATCTTTTCTCTTACCTATATCCGGTCTAACAAGCTTCCTATTGGAAGAATTTGTTTTTTCCTTCTGTGCAGATAACGAAGATCGCAAGAGCTTATCATAAGGAAAGTTTTCGGATAATTTAGGAAGATACGACTCCCAACTGGAGTGGGAGACTTCAACCGCAAGACTTATCTTCTAAGGAGAGCTATCCTATAAATAGTAGAGGATCTAGGGTTAGAACTTAGAACACACGTTTATATCTTTCAGAATATTAGAGTGTTCGTTGATTAAGTTTTATTCATTAGATTTTACTTTGTGTAATTCAATGTTGCTGGTTTTCGATCAAAGAACGTGACAAGCCGAACAAGAGTTGAAGGGAGTTCAACGGGAAAGGATTGCACCAGTTAGAGGGAGTCTATATGTACGTGCATTGCCGCTTGGAAGCTTGGTCATAAGAAGATCTTACGTGAGTTTGGTCTTACGGGTTCAAACGGAGTTGTTGTAACAACTTTTGATCAGTGAAAGAGGTTTGAATTCTTGGACGAAAGCCTCGTGGATGTAGGACAGGAGTCCAAACCACGCTAAAATCTGTTGTCTTTATTTTTACTGTTTCTTTACCCGTCTAGACTAGGTAACACGACTTATTGCTTTAAAGTAAAAATAATTGACTTTAAGATCTAACAGTTTATAATACCAAAAGAGGGTTTTGCCATTCTCAAGAAAAAAACACACGCACACACAAGCTCAGATTAGTTGCAAGGTTTATAACACACATAGGGTAATAATAAAAGAAGATAAGATTGGGTCCGGACTACGTTTTGAAAACCACAAGGAGATCTGGGCAAAAAAAATAAAATCAGAGGATTCAGTTCAGATTTCAAAAATATAATGGCGTTTGATACATTTTCTCTTAAAAATATTATAAAAACTCAAATATAATTACTTGTAACGAGCTTTAATATCCCGAAAAACGAATCTGAAAAAGAAAAGTGAAAAGAGGTCCATTTTTACCGAAACAAATGTTTGCAAAAGTCAACCACAAGATTTATAAGTGTACCTGCTCATGAAATTATTGTTGCTCTCTGAAAACGACCTGTTTTTCACCAGATTCTGAACCACTTTGGATTTTATTCTCAGTTACTCGGTATGAATATGTCTCTTCGTGATGAGATTCCATTTTATTTTCGGTAGTACAACGAATTCGGTTTGTTGAGCAGGATAGAACTGTATCAAAAGTTGCAGCAACGTTCGCAAGAGGTTTCAAAGTATATAATTTTAGAACGGGGCTTGCTTATATAGAGACTTCGCTCACGAGTTAGGTGAAAAGGTTTTGACATCACGTATGTATGGTGGACGGATGCAAAAAGCCAAAAGCTTTGTTAGGTATAAAAATTAATGAGGTTTTATATCTTTGAAATAATTATATACAATATTAATTGGTCCGGAATGTGTGATTAAAGCACACATCTTATATTTATTGGCTTATATATTTTACCTCGAAGATGAAATTATTTTTTTGTTGTGTTGGCATATACTTACAATATATCAATTCTAGTATGACAATAATAAGTATGGCTAATAAAATCAGTCCATGACTTTTTTTAAGTAGATTTATGGGTTATAGTTTTGGATAAAAGAAGTTGTGATTTCCTTTAGGGATGTACGGGCGTGGGTATGAACGGATTGTTAATAGACGTATGACTATGCCCTATTTTTTTGCGCTACCAATCTTTCAATATAGCGAGTGGAGTTAATTATTAGACCATGTGGCATGCGGAGGGTAGAGTGAGTGTCGGGCGGCTTGCGAGGGCGGGGGGTTTAAATCGTAAGAAAAAACTTTTGTATTATTTGGGTACCAAAACTACGAAATGACGTTATTTTCTTTTTAAAATCGACAAAAATAACACCACAACTTAATAAAAATACTTTAACAACAACCTGAACTGATTAAAATATGAAAATAAAGAAGTAAATGAACGTCTTATACACATAAATTTATAAGTAAAAACTTAATCTACTTCACGATCCAAAACAACTATTAAATAACATAAAACTAACATTATAAATATATTAGTACAAAAACAATGGACATAACCTCTGTGAGCAAGAATCGTATGTACATAAATAACAACATATCTGATTGACTCCTTCTTTACTCGATGATCAAATCTGTATGTACGAGAATCTTATGCTTCACCATTTGATAACAATATCAATGCTGTAGCTACTTCTTCCTCCTGCATTGCAACATAATCTTTTAAAAAAACAATCTTGGTTCAAAAAGGGGAATCCCTATACTAACTAAATGTCAAATTTTAACATGCTCTTCGTAACTAAGCTAAAAGAACGATTATTATCAAATCATGTGTCAAATGAATTTATGTGTCATGAGGAATACGTAATTACCAGAGGCTCCGGTACGTTCGCCAACGTTGGCAGAGGTTTCAGGTCATTTGGTTTACCTGAGTATAGAAGGAATCCTGCTACCTCAACCAGTGACCTAAACTGTCTCTTCTCCACCTAAACTGTCTCTTCTGGTGATAATAGAACTGTAGAAAAGAGAATCAATAAAATTAGGTTAGTTAAAAGGCACCATTGGTTTTTCTTCCGCATAAATTGCACACTCTTGCACCCAATGACTATTATAGATTCTTAAAGTAGATAAAAATGCAAACCTTATCTACCTGGCCTTTCTTGCATTTCCTTTTCTCCAACGTCCATTCGTTCAGTCACTCTAATAATGTCAAATTAGACTTTTTATGGAATATAGGACGGTCGACTTCTTCTTTCATTAAGTCGACAGAGGGCTTTGCTTTCTTATCAAGCTTGGACATTCCCACACTCCATTTTTCCGCACCTCCCTTTCCTGCCGCTCGGTGCTTTGGCAATGTTCATCTGGTCTTTCCCAAGGCCGATTCTTCTCTTTCCTTTCTCTTGGCTGATCATCTCTAGGAGAGACTTCCCTTCTTTCGATGTATCGGCGTCGGTATCCCATCCTCAAGAAGCGCTCGATTTCAATCCTTAGATGACCGCAATTTTTGGTTCTATGTCCCCAGCTTCGATGGTACAAGCACCATTTCCTAGTGTGATGCATAGCATCTGGGTTTGAAACTTTTAAAGGAGTTAAGCGAAGAGGTTCGAGGTACCTTCTGACCAAGTCGCGTCGGTTGCGAGAATTCTCCCCTCATCTCGACTTGTTTCGCGGATGCTCATCTGATTCCTGCGTCCCCATCTTAGCCAGCCGCGTATCTTTCCGAAGCATATACCATTCAACCATTTTCATGAGTTCCTCCAAGGTATGAGTCAGGCGTCCTACCAGAGAATCGGCGAATCCCACTGATCCGGTGCCTTGGCGTTACAAATTCAGAGAGGATGTGGGTATCCACATGTCGTACATATATCACTGTATCTGAAAACCTCCTCATGTATTCTCGAAGGGTTTCCCTTTCCCCTTGGACCATCGTCATCATATGCCCGACTGTTTTTGAATATCTGCGGTTACATGCAAACTGTCGTAAGAACAGACCTCGTAGTTCGTCGAAGCTCTTGATGGATCCCTTCGACAGGTGTGAGAACCATGCTTGCGCTCTGCCCATCAATGTGCATCTAAAGGTTCGGCACAGGACGTGGTCTGGAGCATTAAGTATGTCCATTACTGCTAGGAACTGATTAACATGATCCCTTAGGTCCCTTGCATTATGATCTCCTATATAAAATACAGGATTGGATAAGCGCATGGACACAAGGATTTCTGGTGCTAGTATATGAGGCGCAAACGGGCTAGTATTCTCGTCTTCATCAGCTGATCCATCTCGATCCCTTTTTAGGGCTTGCACCTCCTTACTTTACTCAGTCATCGTGTCCATGAACTGCTGGTTAGTGTCGCTCCTACCTGGAAACTCCCGGTAGGTGCCGTTTTGGTGGTTCTCCACCCCTACAGGTTGTTCGCCTCTACGAGGGGAGTGTTCCTCTTCCGACCTTGGGCATCGAGGCTCCCTCCTTGCATGGGGGCTTCTATTGACGGGGGCACTATGACTAGGGGTAGGACCCATCTACCTCTAGATCGGTCGTCTTGCTGTCAGGCCCGTCGGGCTTCTCTTTCTGCAGTGGTCTCCAGTAAGCGATCTAGCTCCTCCATGGTGAGGTGAACCTGGGTCTCCTTAGTTTCTATCTCCGGGGTCCTTCCGGGGCCTGAAGACACGTAATCACGTAGATTTGGGCTCTCGGGTGTGGACGAGTTAGACTCACCAGTGACTTGATGGGAAATCGCCATAACAACTTGGGAAAGTATTCGTGTAGGGTACTTATAACTAACAACACTATTTGAGGAATGGGAACTTACCTAATCCAAGCTCACCACTTCGGCTATCTCAGGGACACTAATAAGTTCCCACAGACGGCGCCACTGATGACGCCTCCGATCCTCCGTGCCTGTCACCGAGGCATATTTGAACGTTGGTCCTAACCTAGGATGACCCTTCATCTGGTAAGCTCTGAGGGGCGAGGAGCGTTGGGAGCTCATTGATGTGATTCCAGCAATTCTTCAGTGGTCCGTGGGGATCCGCACCTTGTTTGGTGCTTCCACTCCGATTCTTAGCGGCCAGCAGGGCTCATGCTCTCTCAATCTCACTCTCTCTCTCTCTAAAGCTCTCCTGCCTATCTCGCTCTTACTTAGCTCTACTTCACCTGCCTGCTTGTTGTTGTATTTATGACCAGTCTACTTCCCTTTTTATAGGGCGAGGTGAGGGTATAGGTGTAATTTGCCGGGGGGCACGTGTTGGCGTGCATGTTGATTTTGAGGGTACTAAGGTACTTGAGTGGTCTTGTAGAGTAGGGCACGTGGTGCCTGCATGTTGCCCTCGGTGCAGGCCGTGCTCCATCTACACCCTATAACTCCTTGGATCCCCGCTTCTACATTAGGGAAGAGTGGCGGTCGAGGCCTAAACAGGCGACAAACATTGACGTAGGGGCTTATGGCAGCCGCTCGCTCTGGTTGGCCAGATAGTTCGGTCAGATTTGCTTAGCGTCCAAGGAAGGCTTTTCCTGTACGTGGAGAATACGACCCCCCCCCCCCCGCGTTGGTTCAACGAGGGGTGGGCGAAGATAGACAAATGTATAGGGAAACTTACCAGGTGGCGTAGCATTAGAGGGGGTCGTGGAATGGACTGTGGTTAGAGGATCAGACCACGTGGACGGCTACGATCCCATAGGGAGAGTATGCGTCATCAAAGATCATCATCCTAGAACAATGTATTGGTGGTGGCTAGGGGTGGGGGTGGTAGTTAAATGGCTATGGAGTATATATATACCTCATGTACTTGCAGAATATATTGTTCTCCACCATTTTTTTATTTGAAAAGCTCCAAATCTAATTACTCATGGTTCCCTTTAGCTATGCGTTTTCTCTTGCTGGTTTGTGCATTGGTTGAAGGTTGTTGCTGTATGTCAAAGTAGGGTTAATAAGACAATTAGAATAACGAATCTTGAAGTGTGTAATGTAGCCAAAATTTTTAGTTCTTAGGTTAGGTGTGATGAAATTTCAACTCTATTTCGTATATGAGAATAAAATTTTATCAAGAAACTAATTTCAAGCCATAACATCAAAATAAAAAAGTGAGTTCTTCAATGAACTTTGACATTCTCAAAAACAATATGAACTAGGGAAAAAGATTTAGTTTTATGAGAAAATAGGAGAAATTGCTTAAAGTCCCCTTGTATTTTTGAAAACACGTGTCAAATCTTCTCGTGTCATTGCTTGTGCACAAAATCTGCTTGTGTTTTCAACTCATATGCACCATACACCCTTTATAATTAAAATACTTTACATACATTAAGTATAAATTATTAGTTTTAGCCCTCTAATAAGATGGGAAACGACCCATAGTTTATAATTACAAAAGAGGGTTTTGCAATTCTCAAGAAAAAAAAAACACACACACACACACACAAGTGCAGATTAGTTGCAAGTTTTAAAACACACATAGGGTAATAGTAAAACATGATAAGATTGGGTCCAGAGTAGGTTTTTAAAAACCACAAGGAGATCTGGGCAAAAAAAATAAAATAAGAGGATTCAGTGCGGATTTCAAAAATATAATGGCGTATTACACATTTTCTCTTAATAATATTATAAAAGCTGAAATATAATTACTTATAATGAGCTTTAATATCCTGAAAAACAAATCGGAAAAAGAAAAGTTAAAAGTTTTATAAGGATACCGGCTCATGATTTATAAGGATACCTGCTCATGAAATTGTTGTTGCTCTGTGAAAACAACCTATTTTTCACCAGATTCTGAACCACTTTGGGTTTTATTCTCAGTTACTCGGTAAGAACATTTCTCTTCGTGATGAGATGCCATTTTATTTTCGGGAGTACAAGGAATTCGGTTTGTTGAGGAGGATACAACTGTATCGAAAATTGCAGTAACGTTCGCAATCGGTTTCAAAGTATATAATTTTGAGAACGGAGCTCGCTTATATAGAGAGTTCGCTCACAAGTTGGGTGAGAAGCTTTTGAAATCACGTATGTATGGTGGACGGATGCAAAAAGCCAAAAGCTTTGTTAGCTATAAAAATTAATGGGGTTTTATATCTTTTCAATAATTATACACAATATTAATTGGTCCAGAATGTGTGATTAAAGCACACATCTTATATGCATTGGCTTATAAATTTACCTTGAAGATTTGAAAATATTTTTTCGTTGTGTTGGCATATACTTACAATATATTAATTCACGTATCAAATAAAACGTATAGGTAATAAAATCAGTCCATGACTTTTGTTAAGTAGATTTATGGATTATAGTTATAGATAAAAGAAGTTGTGATTTCCTTTAGGGATGTACGGGGGTGGGTATGAACGGGTTGTTAATAGACGTATGATTATGCCCTAATTTTTTTGGTTTCCGATCTGTCAACACAGCAGGTGGAGTTAAATAATTAACCATGTGGCATGCAGAGGGTAGAGTGAGTGTCGGGCGGCTGGCGAGGGCCTAGGGTTTAAATCGTTAGAAAAACCTATAGTATTATTTCGGTATCAAAACAACGACATGCCGTTTTTTAATTTCTAAAATCAACAAAAATAAAACCACAACTTAATAAAAATACTTTAACAACAACATGAACTGCTTGAAATATGAGAATAAGATGTAAATGAACAACTTATCCACATAAATTTATAAGTAACAATTTAATCTGATTCACGATCCAAAAAATAACTATTAAATAACATAAAACTAACATTATAAATATATTAGTACAAAAACAATGGAAATAACCTCTGTGAACAAGAATCGTCTGTACATAAATAACAACATATCTGATTAGCTCCTTCTTTACTCCATGATCAAATCTCTATGTACGAGAATCTTGTGCTTCACCTTTAGATAACATTATCAATGTTGTAGCTGCTTCTTCCTCCTGCATTGCAACATAATCTTTTAAAAAAAAAAATCTTGGTTCAAAATGGGGAATCCCTATGCTAACTAAATGTCAAATTTAGACATGTTCCTCGTAACTAAGCCAAAAGAACGATAATCATCAAATCATGTGTCAAATGAATTTATGTGCCATGAGGAATACGTAATTACCAAAGGCTGATTAAGGTAAGAGGATGGATTTGGTTTAAATCAAGGTTCAAAGATTTTTGTTTCTCCTTTCTCGACTGGCTTGGCCACCCATTAATTTCTTTGGATGTTGATTATAGAAGTAGGTATCAATAGCTCGGTTTGTTGAGCATCCTGTACTTTTGATGTACATCTCACTACAAGAAAACAAGGCAACTGCGACGACATAGTTCCAACAAAATAAAATTTGTCACTATTAGTAACAGAATTCCAACAGAATACCAACAGAAAACTAACTACAAAATATTTACCGACAATATACCAACAAAATGTCCAACCAATTAATGTTATGTCGCAATTCTGTAGCTATTCTGTTGGAGAAAGTTGAAACAGGGCAACAACGACGATAGAGTTCCAACAAAAACAAATCCGTCACAATTATTAATTAAATTACAACGGAATAGCAATAGAAAAATTAACTACAAAATATTTAGTGACAATATAGCTACAGAATGTCCAACCAATTAATTCTTTGTCGCAATTTTGTTGGAAAATGTTCCATGACATCTAATTAAATTAGATTCTTTCTTGAATTCGTTGGTGTTCAGTAGAAAATAATTTGGCGCCAAGTATTGTCTTTTCACACCAACTTTAGTAACAAAGATTCCGTCACGACGTTTGTTGTTAAAATTTTATAAAGACAATGTAGTATCCAACAAAAACAAATGTGTCACTGATTCATTGTAAGTGACAAACTTACAACGATATACCTTTATACAATGTATTACAAAATATTTAAGGACCCAAAAAGTGTTCGACTTATTAACTTTTTGTTAAAATTTCACGATTACAAAGGAATACCGACATAAAATTAACTACAAAGTATATATTGACAGTACACTAAGATAATGTCCAACAGTTAACTCTATGTCAAAATTTTGTTGTTATTTTGTCGAAAAAAGTTTCATGGCATTTAAAGAAATTAAATTTCTTATTGAATTCATTAGTATTTTGTAGGAATTTACTGGGCACCAAGTGTTTGCCTTTTGCCAAACTTTAGCGACGAACATCCCGTTGCAAAGCCTGTTGTTAAGAAAATGTAAAGACGACATTGTTCCAACAAAAATAAGGTGTGATCTTTAGTACTATAATTACAATAAAATACCAGTGAAAAATAACTGTATAATATGTGACTATATAGCAACCAATCACTTAATTGGTTTTAGTTATGTCTTTATATATTTGGAATTAGTTTTAAAACACTCCACAAGATTGAATTTATTCTTAAACTTGTTGGTAGTCAGAAGATATTAGTTTGGCGCCAAGAATTGTGTTTTGGCACCAAATTTAACAACAAAAGTTCCCTGAAAGCTGTTAGTTAAAATATAGTAAGAAAATTATAAGGACTCACATAATTATGATCAACACAATATTTCTTTGTAAATATAGTTATTATATATATTGAGCAAAATCCATAATTACAGAGCAATTTTTCTTTGTTTACTATTTATTCCTTTCAAATCTATTGTTTAATTCATTTACCTTTTTAGAACCAATCAATGATTATTGATAAGCATAACTTTTTGAAATTTGATTAGACCATTCTTATTTTCCGTTTATCTATTTGCAAGATTATATTTCTTTTTATAAAAAACATATGATACAAATCATGTAAATAAGTTATTTATAAAAAAACTAAATAACTTCTCATTATTCAAAATATAATAAGTAATTGATTAGAGGAAAATATAGGAAAATATTTTGTGGTCCGTTTCTTAAAGGTGATTGATGATTTGGCAATAATTTTCTTGTATATGTTTTAAAGGAAATAGTTATAAAAAAAAATTCAATTTCGCCTCACTGGAGGCCTTTTTCTATTAATTAGCTAAATTCGGGCCTTCTCCTCTGTTCTAATTTCAAAGAAAATTTCAGCATTAGTCCTCTAACTTGGTGTTGATTCGGAAATCGTCCTATAATTTGGCATCGCATAAATTTGGTCCCCTAACTTGAAATAAAATTCAATTTTCGTCATCTGGCACCGAAAACTACTAAAACGTGCCAAATTATAGCACGTGACTCTAATTAGGAGATTTAAGGCTTGGGTTGTCACATGTCCACATCTCAAATGTGTGGTTTGGGTTACAAAATCTCAAAACACTATTTTTCTAGGAATCTCTACAAGTGTGAGATTGCACATGTGGCAACTCCAAGCCCTAAATCCCCAAATTGGGGTTCACATGTACACTGACGTGCTATAATCCAACGAGTTTTAGTAACTTCAGATGTCAGATGACTGAAATTGAATTTTATGCCAAGTTAGGGGACAAAATTTATGCAGTGATAAGTTATAAGACGATTTTCGAATCGAGCCCAAGTTAGAGGACTAATGTTGAAATTTTCTCTCTAATTTCAATAAGTATAAAGAGCATATAAATAATTATTAAGTATTGAAAATATAAATCATGATTAAGATTCTTATAGGACTTGAATGAACTGAACTTGGTGAAATGATTTTGTTAAAAAAACTGAACTATAAGAAAAAAAAAAACTAATGTTGATAAAGAGAAGGAAAAAACGAGAATAATTTGATGGAAATGTTAATTCTATATTTTAATTTTAGAAGAATCATGAATAGAGAAGTTAATTATTCTTTTTGTTAGTTATGTATAAAAAAAAAAACTCAACCAATAACATTTGCAAATATTTCTATTTTATGCTAGTTTAATATAGGAGGAACTAAATAGTTAAAAATGAAGATAGATTAATTGGTAGATTTGGAAAGGATCAAATTTCAAAAAGTTATGCTAATCATTGACTGGTACTAAAAAGGTAAATAAATTAAACAATTGATTGAGAGGGGTAAAATAGTAAATAAAGAGAAATTACTCTGTAATTATGGATTGTACTCTGTATATATCATCTCCCTACTATTAAACATGAAGCAAAGCAGAAATATAATTATTTTATATTCAGATTTAAGCATACATTGATAATGGAAGTAAACTATTTAGATTTGTTTACTATAAGAAATAAAAATCGCATTCATGTAGAGATTGTGATTAAAAATTAAATAGGATGGAAATTGAATGAAAAAGGGGAAGAGTAATGTGGAAGCCTAGGATTATGCCATAAAAATAAAAGAAAAAAGGCAACAAGCACAAGATTGGTGAAATGTTCGGTTCTTGAAAGAACCTTGCCTTTTCTTTTTCTTTTCTGTTTTGTTAAAGTTTATGAGGGTCACTTCAAGTTGTAATTATTAGGAACATAAGTTTATTTAATTTAAAATATATTTCGAAAGGTCCTACTGGATTGGTGCAACAACTATTTAATTTTTATTTTGTATTTTTAGTTTATATTCATTTCTGTAGTTTTTAGGCAGAATATTTTTTGACAAGTTAAAAAAAATTGCTTATGCAGTAACATTTTCCACTTTACCAATATAACGAGACAATTTTTTAATTTGTTTTCCCTCTCAGGCAATCTAGTCTTAAAAAATGCGTAATATTTCCTTTTGCTTTTTGCTCAAATTCTTTTTTTGTTACATTATCTTTTTTGTTTCTCAAAGAAATCATATAATTATGTTTATAAAGGCTACATAATTATTAAATAAATTTAAAATCACGAGGGATAAGCCTTAACACTTTAGGGACTACCCATTCTCCTATACAGGAAGCTTGGATTTTAATTTAGGAGGGACGGGATTACGTGATAAGTTTTTGATAAATATGATATTTTTATTATTATTTATAATAAAAAAGGAAATCGTCATGAAAACATAAGCATGTTCAGATCTTTAACATAAAAAAATGATAAAAGTAACTGTAAAGTAAAACAATTATAGCTAAAATATAAGTATTAAAATAAAGCTACTCATATAAATATGTACTAGAAATATGTCATAAAAATAAATATATTGTTTACAACTATTAGAGTATTCTACTATTTATGTTTAGCTAGACATGTATTACTATGTTTTGTATTATTTAAGAGAATATAAAATTGCAAATAAATTAATAGCAAAATATTGAGTATTCTTTCTTAATTTGTACTATTATGCAAAATTTAAGAAAATTACTTTAGTTTTAATCTATAATTTGCCACCATATATCTTTTTTATTAAAAAAAATATATTTTTCATTGTAAGATGTCTAAGAGGTTAAATTATCGTAAAATTAAACTTACAGTCAAATATTATATAAGAGAAAATCATACTTTTTTATATTACTACATGAAATGAGTATGAGAAATTATGGTAAAACTCAAGCTACAACTCGCTCGATACATAGTACTAGGGTTGACATAAATATTTAAATTATATAAGTAGATGGCACCTTATGATATGAATCGCTCGATACAAAGTTCTACATTTGGTTCAATATATAAAACTTATAAGTGTATGATATCTCAAGAAATTTTATAACTAAGCGCATTATTGGTATTTTCATTTTATATGATATATAGCTCATTTTGTAATATAAGATTTACCATTATATATTTTAGAAAGTAATTTGAATTAACATAAGCTAACGTATAGATAAATTGAGAGACACCATAGCAACTGTAATATGAATGTGTAATCGCAAACTTTAAATCTTTCGATATGTAACTATGATAGCCAATAATCAGGAAACATTTGAAATACTATTATGAATTATGTATAGAAAAACAAATTGCAAAGGCTCGACACATCACAATTAGTAGGCTACCTCCTATCAACATATTATGAACTATTAATTAGGTTGAAAATTGAAATTTGAATTTAGTTATTCGATAAAAAAAATGGTCTTTCCGTGTAGTAAAAAATTTTACAATTTTTTTTGCACAAGAGCTTTTGTCAAAGTTTTTAGTTTGCAAAAAGATAGTTTTAGTTCATATTAGTTGAAAAGTTCCATTCTTAAAATAATAGTAATAATCTAACCAATTAATGATTTAATCTGCTTCACACTATTCCATAAAATTTACTAATATTTTGTAGATTTACTTAGGTATGATTCTTTTTTTTTTTCAAGAAAATATTCTAAAAGAATTTCATTTTGGGATTTACTCCCAATTCGTACAAATCAACGTCCAACTTTTTGTGTATATGTCAATCTAAAGTTCCCCTGTTTTAGCATCTTCCCTTTTTTCCAACACCAAAACATATGCAATTATATCATTTCCTCCACAAGTTTTCCTTAATTTCCATCAATCAGTAAACAAGTACATAACTACAATATTTCAAGTCTTTAACCATGAATTCTTTACCAGGAAAAAAGAAGAGTAGAAGTCCTTGAACGAGAGAATGAATTGCGCCACTTTAGCCTTTTCCAAATAAAAAATGAGAATTCCACATCCAAGGTATTTCTACTTCTCTTGTTAATCTCTGGAAAGTGTTTTAAATTTTGTTTTCATAGAATTGGATTTTTAGTATTTGAATCTTATACTTGTTTTTAGCTTTTTTATTGAGGAAGTTCTTTAACATACTTTTTGTTGTTCTTAGTTCTTGATCATGACTATTTCTTTGGAAATAGTAATTTAGGTGTATTTCATATAATTACTTTTTGTGTACTTATTCAATAATTAAATTTTGGTTGATCAGGATATCATGAACACCACATCTTCGACTGCAATGGTTCGAGTGATAGGTATTAAAAGAGTGGAAAGAACATCTTTGATAGAGAAATGAACAAGGGAAAAATTCTTCACTTGAATAACCTTGGTGAGTATCCGTTTTCTGAAGGGTGGATGTCAATGTAATGGCCGTTGAAAATATTAGATCTAGTCAAGGGGATCAGAAGTATGGACGAGATAGGCGCAAATACAATAGAACATTTTAGGATTTTTTTTATGTTTTGCGATACCTAGATGTACGCCATCTTGATATTTAGAAATGGTGTTGATTTATAAATAATTCAATTTTATGTATTTTCTTTAATGCAATTGTATGATAAATTCTTTCATGAAAAGTGGATGTATTGTTTCGAAAACACTACAGATTGAACAAATATTCCTCCAGATCAGTTGAGAAAATTACAGAATCCCAACGAATAATAGAGTGTGCAAAAAAAATTACCAAAGGCTCCGGTACGTTCGCCATTGTTGTTAGAGGTTTCAGGTCCTTCGGTTTACCGGACTATAGTAAGAATCCTCCTACCTCAACATGTGACCTAAACTGTCTCTTCTGGTGATAATAGAACTGTAGACAAGAGAATCAATAAAATTATGTTAGTTAAAAGACACCATTGGTTTTTCTTCCGCATAAATTGCACAATTCTTGCACCCAATAACTATTATAGATTCTTGAAGTAGATAAAAATACGAACCTTATCTACCATGCCTTTCTCGCGTTTCCTTTTCTCCAACGTCCATCCGTTCAGTCGCTCTAACAATGTCAAATTATACTTTTTATGGAATATAGGAGGGTCGACTTGTTCTTTCATTAAGTCGACACAGGGCTTTGCTTTCTTATCAAGCTTGCACATTCCCACACTCCATTTTTCCGCACCTCTATATTTCAGCTTGACGTGATATTTATTAACTGCACCGGATGAAATCTGTATATATATAAGATAGAATATATATACCTCATGTACTTTCAGGATATATTGTTCTCCACCATTTTTGTATTTGAAAAGCTCCAAATCTAATTTCTCATGGTTCCCTTCAGCTGTGCGTTTTCTCTTGCTGGTTTGTTCATTGGTTGAAGGTTGTTGTTGTACGTCAAAGTGAGGTTAATAAGACAATTAGAATAGGGAATATTCTTGAAGTGTGTAATGTAGCCAAAATTTTTAGTTCTTAGGTTAGGTGAGATGAATTTTCAACTCTATTTTGTATATGAGAATAAGATTTTATCAAGAAACTAATTTTAAACCATAACATTAAAATAAAAAAGTGGGTTCTTCAATGAACTTCTACATTCTCGAAAACAATATGGACTAAGGAAAAAGATTTAGTTTTATGAGAAAATAGGAGAAATTGCTTAAAATCCCCTTGTATTTTTTAAAACATGCGTCAAATCTTCTCGTGTCATTGCTTGTCCACAAAATCTGCTTGTGTTTTCAACTCATATGCACCACACCATCTTTTAATTAAAATACTTAACATACATTAAGTATAAATTAGTAGTTTTTGCCCTCTAATAAGATGGGAAACGGGCCATAGTTTATAATAAAAAAAGAGGGTTTCGCGATTCTCAAGAAAAAAAACACACACACACAGCAGCGCAGATTAGTTGCAAGTTTTTAACACACATAGGGTAATAATAAAAGATGATAAGATTGGGTCCAGACTAGGTTTTTACAAACGACGAGGAGATAAGGGCAAAAAAAATAAAATCAGAGGATGCAGTGCAGATTTCAAAAATATAATGGCGTTTTATACATTTTCTCTTAATAATATTATGAAAACTCAAATATAGTTACTTGTAATGAGCTTTAATATCCTTAAAAAAAATCGGAAAGAAAAGTGAAAAGTGGTCCATTTTTACTGAAACAAATGTTTTCTAAAGTCAACCACACGCTTTATAAGGATAGCTGCTCATGAAATTGTTGTTGCTCTTAAAACGACCTGTTTTCACCAGAGTCTGAACCATTTTGGACTTTATTCTCATTTACTCGGTAAGAACATTTCTCTTCGTGATGAGATGCCGTTTTTCTTGAGGGAATAAAAGGAATTCAGTTTGTTGAGGAGGATACAACTGTATCAAAAATTGCAGTAACGTTGGCAAGCGGTTTCAAAGTATATAATTTTGAGAACGGAGCTCGCTTATATAGAGATTTCACTGACAAGTTTGGTGCAAATATTTTGAAATCACGTATGTTTGGTGAATGGATGCAAAAAGCCAAAAGCTTTGTTAGGTATAAAAGATACTTTGTTAGGTATAAAAGATACTGAGGTTTTATCTCATTTAAATAATTATATACGATATTAATTGGTCCGGATTGTGTGATTAAAGCACACATCTTATATGTATTGGCTTATAAATTTACCTTAAAGATTTGAAAATATTATTTTGATGTGTTGGCATATACTTACAATATATGAATTTTGGTATCACAATAATACGTATGGCTAATAAAATCAGTCCACATGACTTTTGTTAAGTAGATTTATGGGTTATAGTTATAGATAAAAGAAGTTGTGATTTCCTTTAGGGATGTACAGGGGTGGGTATGAACGGGTTGTTAATAGACATATGACTACGCCATAATTTTTGGGTTACCAATCTGTCAACATAGCGGGTGGAGTTAATTATTAGACCGTGTGGCATGCGGAGGGAAGAGTGAATGTCGGGCGGCTGGCGATGGCGGAGGGATTAAATTGTATGAAACAACTATAGTATTATTTCAGTATCAAAACAACGACATGACGTTATTTGATAAATCGACAAAAATAACACCATAACTTAATAAAAATACTTTAACAACATGAACTGATTAAAATATGAAAATAAAGATGTAAATGAACGTCTTATCCACATAAATTTATAAGTAAAAATTTAATCTGCTTCATGATCCAAAGAACCTATTAAATAACATAAAACTAACATTATAAACATATTAGCACAAAAACAATGGACATAACCTCTGTGAGCAAGAATCGTATGTACATAAATAACAACATATCTGATTCACTCCTTCTTTACTCGATGATCAGATCTCCATGTACGAGAATCTTATGCTTCACCATTTGATAACAATATCAATGTTGTAGCTGCTTCTTCCTCCAGCATTGCAACATAATCTTAAAAAAAAAATCTTGGTTCAGAAAGGGGAATCCCTATGCTAACTAAATGTCAAATTTTAACATGCGCCTCGTTACTAAGCTAAAAGAACGATTATTCTCATATCATGTGTGAAATGAATTTATGTGCCAGGAGGAATACGTAATTACTAGAGGCTCCGGTACGTTCGCCAACGTTGTCAGAGGTTTCAGGTCCTTCGGTTTACCTGAGTATAGTAAGAATCCGGCTACCTCAACCAGTGACCTAAACTGTCTCTTCTGGTGATAATAGAACTGTAGAAAAGAGAATCAATATAATTATGTTAGTTAAAAGGCACCATTGGTTTTTCTTCCGCATAAATTGCACAATTCTTGCACCCAATGCCTATATATAGATTCTTCAAGTAGATAAAAATGTGAACCTTATCTACCAGACCTTTCTCGCATTTCCTTTTCTCCAACGTCCATCGGTTCAGTCGCTCTAACAATGTTAAATTATACTTTTTATGGAATATAGGAGGGTCGACTTGTTCTTTCATTAAGTAGACAGAGGGCTATGCTTTCTTATCAAGCTTGCACATTCCCACACTCAATTTTTCCGCACCTCTGTTTTCCAGCTTAACATTATATTTACTAACTACACCGGATGAAAGCTGTATATATATATATATATATATATATATATATATATATATATATATATATAAGGTCATCATTTCAGAAATATGTATTTGTGGTGGTTGTTGGGGGGCTCAACCGGAGGGGGGGGGGGGGGGGGACTTTTTAGAGAAGGTGGGGCTAGATATTTTGATTTGAATAAGCTCGAAGGATGATTCCCAAGGGAGATATAATCCTTTGGGCATGCAACATGGTTATAAAAGCCAAGTAACGTTAACTCATGGATAATACCAGTATTGACGAGAGTGAGCACAGTTACTCCTCCGTCCATTCTTTCATTTGGTTGTTATACGCCAAAGGCGGCCACCATTTTGCATAACCTCCATACACGGGAGTGCCTACCCTTCGAATGGTGTCGGGTTGTGTTGGTTGAGTTTCATTATCAATGGTGACCAGATTCAAGGCTCTACTTGACAAAAAGGCACATTTAAACATGACCATGATGTTACCTGTCGAACAAAAAGAAGAAAAAAGAAAGAGTTATTAGATTAAGTTGATTTAAGTTTACCAAAATTATAGGTTGATCAACTTTACGAAGCCGAAAGTCTAGAAAATTAAGTCAAAAGCAAAATCGCTTCTTTTGATCAGCTAAATATCTCAACAACGGAGCTGCTGAAAAGGAAACAAAAGAAAGAAAAAAAACAGAATTAGTTTGTGGTGAGAGGCTAAGTGGTTTCAAAAGGGATGAAAACTGTAATCTCTGCCAAACACAAAGCGGGCAAGTCTTTGAGAATCTTTTGCAGGGAATAAGTGAAATTCTTTTCTGAGATACAAGTTTTTGCGGTTCAATTGTCGTCCTCAAATTAACAAGTTTCGAATATTATGAGGTTGAGGACATAGGAAATAAATATAAGGGATGAAAGACCCCCTATACTTTACCCTATATTGCACTTTACTTCATGTCCTTTAAATTTTTGCAACTTGCCCCCTGTACTATGGATAAATAAGCACTTTGCTGCCTAAGTCATTTTTTACCGTTAGATATGGACACATGTCACCATTTTTGGCCGTTGGTTTGGACTCAGGGAGCAAAGTACTTATTTACCCATAGTTCAGGGGGCAAGTCGCTAAAAATAAAAAGATAGGGGGCAAAATGCAATCGGGGCATAGTATAGGGGTTTAATGCTTTTATTCCTAAATATAAATAAAGTTCTGGGTTGTCATGGAAACTTTGCAATTTTCGTAAAAAAAAACGGCATACACCTCGAGATTAAAGGAAACTTGTTGAAATCTGAAAATCTGTTGGATATGTAAATATTGTCTTTAATTGTCAAATTACAAAAGATTGGCAAAAAGTATTCCCACAAGAAACAGAAGCCGGGAAGAAGGAAACTTTATGTAAGTTTGTATTCGTTAGTTTCAAATTGGAAGATGAAGTGGAACTATTTGACGGAGTTGGTCTATAAAGACCACTTTAGTAGTGAGTGGACGCAAATAAAAATCAAATAGAGAATTACACAAAAGCCCTTGAGGTATGGGCTAATTACACGGACACCCTCTTCTATTTGACACAAATTACCTCTTACCCCCTGTGTTATGTTAAATTGGGAAACCTCCCTTTGAAAAAAAATAATAATATAAGTAAATTACTCCCTATGATTTCAAAATTTGGCAAATTACCTCCATATATAGAGCATTGTAGTTCACCTGCTCATATTTGAGAATGAGTAGTTTTTTACGCCAAAAAAACACAATTACAACCTTTTTTTCTCAAAAAATATATATAAATAATTGGTTTAATACTTTAACTTAATAAAAAATGCAAAAAATTTAATTTAATTTAAAAATAAGTATTGATTTCATAATATGTATGTTTTTATAATATTTTTATACTTTTACTTATAATTTTTGAAAGAAATGTTATAGTAAAATTTGAAATTACACAAAAGAAAATATTAGAAATAACAAGGGTAATTTGGTCATTAATATAAAAAATACATTAAAAGAATTATAGGAAGGTGGTGTGCCAATTTTCAAAATCACATGGGGTAGTTTGCCAATTTAACATAACACCTGGCAGTAAATATCCAAAAACCCAAATTTAAATAATTGTCAATTGATGTACCATATTTCGGTACCGCCACGTCATAATATCCGATACAGTACCACAAGCATATTTCAGTACCGCCACGTCATAATGTCTGGTACAGTACCACGAGCGTATTTCTGCGTCAGCACCATTGTTTTTTAATGCAAAATTACTATTTCAGGCAAAACTCAAAAGCAGGCCCATGTAGGCCCATTTCATGCCCAGTCAGGCCCATTTCGAGCTATTTCAGGCCTAATTTGAGTTGTTTGAGGCCATTTCGAGCTATTTGAGGCCCATTTTGACTTATTTGGGAAACCATTTCGAGTTATTCCAAAATAACTCTATTTCGAGTTATTCTGAAGCATAGTTGTACATGGACTGGACTTCTAGCCGAAGAAAGACTCTTAATAGTATATAAGGGGGCCCCATACCTCATTTTTAGGTATGTTTTTCATATTTCAAGCATTTATTTCGAGCAACATAAGTCGAATTCGAGCTGTTTGGCCTTCATTTCGAGTTGTCCAGAATAGCTGTTGTTTAAGTTATCTTCAGAGCATTTCGAGTTGTTTATGTAGTCTTCATTTCAATCTATTGAAGACCTTCATTTTGACTTGTTTAGTTCTATTTCAGCTTGTTTGCTTTTGACCTATTTGATACATTTCGACCTATCATTTTGACTTGTTGCCTCGCACAACGAGATCTCACATTCCGACCCATCTGACTTGAGCGTCGGAGTGCCTTCGCCGAGAAGGCACCGGCTTAGTTTACGTGTAATGCTGAGTGCAGGTTCTGAACTCAAAAGCTGCTTAAGGATCCAACAGGTTCTGAAGCAGTCTGACGTGGAGTGTTGGCAAGTGGACACGTATCCAAACAAAAATACCCACATCAGTGGCGCCGTTTGTGGGAACCACTAAACGCACTTAGGAACAAACACTATCGCTGATTCAATGGCTCAACGAAGAGTCACGGATAAGAACGGAGTAGCCACCAGGGCTAGGTCTCAAAGGGAGGAGGATACCAGATTTACTGATGCTACTGAACATACATAAGTGGCACCACCTAATACTCCTTTTGATCAACCTCGCGTTGCAGCGGAACAACCTGCAATTAGTGATGTTCAAAGGTCGGGCTGGGTCAACCCGATCCAGGCCCGTTTCGGCCAAACACAAACCCGGCCCTGTCCGGCCCGAATCGTAGTGGACTGGGCCAGGCTGGGCCGGGCCAAATTTCTGTCCGAACCCGGTTGAAGCCCTTTGTGTTTGGTTTCCTTTTATTGATAATGCTGAAGAAAATGATACGATGATAAAATTAATCCGATATTATTCTGCCTTCAACCAAAATCATAAATAGTAAATTACAAAAGAGAGTGAAATGATATTCGATGAAATAAAACATAAAAGGCCAACTTTGGAAAAAAAAAAAATCTAATGAAAAAGCCATACAAACTAAGCTAGTAAAATGGTTGAATGGTTCTACTTTCTAGTGAAAAAAAAAAACATAAAAGGATAACTTAGTTAAAAAAGTGTAAATTTAAAAAATACATAAAAGTTAACGTTAAAAGAAAAGAATCAAAGTGTTAGACCGTTGAGGTCGATATGAACTTCTTGATCCTTGATGTTATAAATACTTGGCGCCTTTTTGAGATTTGCTTCACGCCATGTCTGGTCCAAACCTTACTTCCACATCATACAAAATTTAATCGATTTTGGTGTTAATCGAGTTCTGTGGTCCGTGATCAAGTTCTTTCCGTGATTCGAATGCAACTGTAGACATTTGAACCGTTAGCAAATCACGAGCTATATGAGCAATAACTGGGTACGCTCCCTCGTTATGCTTCAACCATTGCAGTAAGTCGAATTTCACAGCATCTTCTTCCTCTTCTGGTACCCTGTTTAGATAATAGTTGAAATCTTCGAACCCATTCTCTGTTGATGTCCGAGTCCTCTTGCTACCAAGCGTCTTTTTAATTAGACTTTTCACCTCTCTAATGGATGATTCATTTTCTCGAGCAGCACGTTGGCGTTGAGGAGTTGATGGGCCACGATAGAACAATTGGTGGAGTTGTTTAAGTGTCCCCATTATTCAAGTCCTTTCCTCATCTTCATCAAATGCTATACTCAAAGAATCATAGTACATTTTTAGAAGTTCAATGCAAGAATTTAATCTTATCCGAGGATCTAAACATTTAGATAAGATGGCAACTTTGGGCACTTTGCTATAATATTCCAACCATTTGGCCTCCATTCCCCGAACTTTCATTGAAACTTTTGTTTCACCTGTGTCATCTTGGGTTTCTGAATCCGACCTCGTTGGACTACTCCCTACATGATATCCCAATTCCTGCCTGGTGGTTTCAAATAATTGCACAATATTAACTAAATGCATCAACATATTATTTGAAGTAGGTTTGTAAACCTATGCCATTGCTTTCGTAACTCTGTCAAACTTTCTTAAAAAAAGTTCAATCACTTTACAAATTCTCCAATTTTCGGAATCACATTGAGGAGCACCAATGTGCACGTGACTTTGACAGAAAACAGTGATAGCAGTTTCCATAGGCAATACATCAAGTATCATTTTATATGTTGAGTTCCACCTCTGTGGACAATCTAGATAAGGAACTTTAAATGGTTCTTTCATTTGCTGGCACATTCGTTCATAATATGACAGTCTAGCCGGGCTAATTTTAATAAAAGTCAAACAGTTTCTTATATTTTGTATAGGTTTGGCCACCACACGTAAACCGTCTTTCACACATAAGTGTAAAATATGGCAAATGCATCTAACATGAAATACGCTATCGTAAAGTATTAAAAGATAGCAGTTGTTTCAAAGATCTTATAGCACTGTTATTGTTGCTAGCATTATCTAAACTATTGCTCATTATTTTACCTTATATGTTGTATTCCTCCAACGTATCCATTAAGGCTCTACAAATTACTGGACTCGTATGGGGGTAGTCCTAGTCTATAAACTCGATTGTTCTTGTACGCATCATCCAGTCAAGATCTATCCAATGTGCAGTTACACACATATAACTTGAACTACCTACAGATTGCCACAAATCTGATGTGAAAGAAATTCTCACATCTAAGTTCCCTAACATCAGTTTTAGTTCATCCTTATATTTTATATACTGCTTATAACCATCCCTAAAGCATGTATGTCTACTAATGAATTTAGCATCGGTACAAAAGGCACGATCTACCCATTTTTCTACTAATTTGTTTTCTGCAAACGTGCAAGGCAAATCATTTTGAACAATAAACTCAGCAGTTGCAATATGAGCAATTTCATCGTTATACCTGAATGGCGCCTTAGTCCCTTGTGCACCGGCCCAATAGCTCTTGCATGTACTAACCCGTTGTTGATGATTCGTCCGCTGCAAATGTCTAGACAACGTGCCTGTACCACTATTTTCCTGAAATTGAATCCAACCTAACAAATTTTGCATGTAGCCATCTGGTTCTCGATATCCTTCTCAAAAAATTCCCACACTTTGGATTTTAATTTCTTTGTACGAGAAGAAGAAGGTGATTGAGAATCAGGTGCCTCATCGTGTTCCTCCTCTGCATCATAAGGTGCTTGAGAATCATCCAAATTTGTGTCTCCTCCTTGAGATTGTGGAGTATCAAAATTCAAACGACGATTAAATTCCACAAACTGCTTTGTGTTTGCTCCTTGTACGTTACGCATTTCCTCCCGTACTTGCATGTTGGACCATGGTTCATCAAATGCTTGGTTCACCCAAGCTCAATTTAAGTCCACTTCGTAGCCCCTTTGGATTGGAACATCTTGCATTCCTTGAAATGAACTACTTGGACCTTGATGAACAAATGCTGCACAATCTTGTGGAACAGGTGGTGTTCTATATTCCCTTTGATCACTTTCTTCATCTGAAGAAACATATCTACCACGCCTTGGCATTATAAGATTTTTTTTCAAAGTTTAGAACAATTGGTAAAATAAGAGAAAATAATTGAAAAATTTAAGAGAGTAATTGCTAAAATATAGGGATTAAAATGAGTAGGTAGGAAGAAATTGGAGAGGTTTTAGAATAAGTTGAAGAGTGGTAGTGAAAAAATGAAAAGAGTGAGGGGGTATTTATAGTTAGGAAAAAGAGGAGGGGGGTTTAAAAAAAAAGAAGAAAAAGGAGCGGCAAAATTGCCATTGGGAGGCAGTCGTTGGCTGCATCCCAACGATTCAAATTTTGACGGTTGGGAGGCAGCCATTAGCTGCTTCCCAACGGCAATTTTGCCCAAAAAAAATAAAAATAAAAAATTGGGCCAGACTTATATTTGGCCCAAATATAAATTTTGGGCCAAAAAAAATGTTTGAGATTTTGGCCCGCTGTATTCGGCCCAGGACCAGATTTGGCCCGGTCCGCCTAATGTGGGCCGGTCCCGGGCTCTCAAATCCGGTCCCAGCCCACGCCTGGGCCGGGTTTTTCAGGCTGGTCTGGGCCGGGCCGGGCCAAACCGGCCTACTGAACATATTGACCTACAATGCTTCCCACGGAGCAACAACTGTTAATTCCTGCTCAGCTGAACGAGATCATGACAGGTGGGCCGGGTTTTTCAGGCTGGTCCGGGCCGGGCCGGGCCAAACCGGCCTACTGAACATATTGACCTACAATGCTTCCCACGGAGCAACAACTGTTAATTCCTGCTCAGCTGAACGAGATCATGACAGCTTTACAACAGACTATGGTACCGACGATTGTGCAACAATTGGCAAACACTGCCTTGCAGCAGAACGCCCCAGCACCAGATGCACAACAAACGTCGGCGCAGCAAACAAGGTCTCATCAGACACAACGTCGTGCTGATTCGAGACAACACACTGATTCAAGGATGACTAGACCCACTCAAAGGGAACCATCACCATCCCCGAAACGCAGGAATCACCGATCGGTGAGGACTGCAAGGAACAGAGCTCCGAGTCGAGCAACTATTAGAGATTGAGAAGTCAACTCAAGGTATATGGGTCCTGAGGTCCAGCTAGCCGCAAGTCATATAGCGGGAAGGAACAGGGATCTGCCAGAAAGAGTTGCACCAAGGCCGGAACCAATTGTGGCTGAACATATCCCACCAGTGGAGAAGCCAACTCCATTCTGTGATGCGATCAGCAGATTGACACTGAAGGAAGGAACTATAATTCTTGAGATGAAGAAGCATGATGGAACGAGCAATCCTGGAACGCATTTTGATGACTTAGATGCAGAACTGCAGATTCTAGGATACTGCAAGGACTTAAGGGCAAAACTGATTTCACTCAGTTTGACGTGAATAGCCAAAGAATGGTTCAAGAACGTGCTACCACACACAATTGAATCATTCGAACAATTCAGAGAGATGTTTGTCAAGAAGTTCGCGACTTATCGCCTGAAGAAGAGATCTCCAAGCTATTTGTTCAATATTCATAGAAAACCTGATGAAACTTTGGGGAAATACATAGAGTGGGAAATTGTGGATATTGGTCGAGTGCATTCACCAACCTTAGACTTGGTTTTCTCTGTACTACAAAATCGGAGCAAAAGAAAAAAGTTGGTGGAAGTAATAACTTGGGAGGCACCAACTACTATTGAGCAAATCATGGATCTTGCTCGGAGAGTTATTGACATAGAGGAGGCTATTTTGAATCAGGGTCTAATGGATTTGCCAGAATCCTACAAAGGGAAAGAGAACAGAAACTGGAGGAAGGACGACCGAGGCAAAGATCGCGATCGACTTCGGTCACCTTTTAAGAGGTTCGATAATTACACTCCTTTGAGAAAGGATATTGCTGAAATCTTTGCTGTCACAAAGGATCGTGGGATATTCAAAACACCCAGACCTTTCAAAGAAACGGATAAGATGAATGAGTCAAGGAAATATTGCAAATATCACAGACAACATGGTTATTATACTAATGAATGCAAGGCCTTGAGAAACGAAATTGAACGACTCATTCAAGATGGGAAACTCATCGAATATGTCCTTGAGAATAGAGAGCCGCAAGACGCCGAGTCCTCAGGAGGCAGGAAGAGGAGTCGATCTCCCCATGAGAAGAAGGATGGACCTAAACGTAAAAAGGGTAACTCCAACGACGCAGATGAAAACAGGATCAACGTGATTGTAGGAGGACTATTGGTGCTGACTCGGCGAAAAGCAGAAAGCGAATTTCTCGCGACATATACAATGAACGTCTGAAACGATCGGAGACTGGTCTTGTCTTTGCAGTTGACAAGTTAGACATGAGGATCACATTTGACGATAATGACTATGAGAATCTATCCTCACAATCTAGGGAAGCTCAATACTTGAACTGCCCGATGGTAGTTACGGCGGTAATCGTAAATCATTCTATCAAGAGAATCATGATAGACAATGGCTGCTCAGTCAACATCATATTTATGGATACATTGCAACAGATGAAGTTAGGAAAGTATGAGATCACAGAAGTAAATTATCCTCTCATGGGGTTCGGTGGAGGCAAAGTGAGACCTGTTGGCAAGGTCTTGTTACCTACCTCTTTTGGTGATAATCCACAAAGAAGGACTTTGAATGTGGAGTATCTCATCGTTGCCATACCTTTTGCATATAATGTTTTGATTGGAAGGCCATGGATCGCTGCATTTACAATGATCATATCTACTGCGCATCAAAAGATCAAATTCCTCACTCCTGGGGGAATAGCCGAGATTATCACAAATTATCGTGATTCTTGAAGTTGTTATGTCACGTCGACAAAACCAATCAAGGCAAAGGCAGATCCTAACGTCACAATGATGGGGATTCATGTTTCTAAAACGCCTAAACTGGTTGAACATATGGATATGGAGATGGTGCTCGTCACACAGGAGGATCATACAACAAAACCAGACACCCATGAGCTGTCTGATGAGAAGCTCACAACGAAAGAACTATAGGAGGAGAAAGAGGACAAAACTACCTTGTGTTACAAGAAGAAGATGGAGGTTGAATGCATCAAACCCTCTGGTGAATTCAAGGAGGTGATACCGGTGAACAATGAACCTGACAAGTTCATTAAGATCGGTAGCAAGTTACCATCTAAGATTGAGAAAGCATTATTGGAAGGCTTACGAAGGAACTTTGATGTATTTTCATGGACGAACTCGGACTTAAAAGGAATTGATCCTCGAGTTGCAGTACATCACTTGAATGTAAACCCGAATGATAAGCCTGTTCGACAGAAGAAGAGACATTTCCGTGACGAAAAGAACAAGGCTGCAGAATTGGAGGTATAGACAAAGTTAGCCGCTGGTCACATATTTGAAGTACGTTATTCTGAATGGCTCAGCAATGGTGTACTTGTACCAAAGAAGCCGACCGTATGGAGAATGTGTGTGGATTACACTGATCTGAACAAACACTGTCTACGAGATCCTTTTTCGTTGCCCAGGATCGATCTCGTGGTAGACTCCACCGCAGGTTGCGCATTACTAAGTCTCTGCGATGCACAGAGCGGATCCCATCAAATACTAATGGCAGTAAAGGACCAATATAAAATAGCCTTTATCAATAATGCAGTTTGGTTTGAAGAATGCATGAGTGACTTTTCAGAGACTAGTAGCCAAGATGTTTTATCATCAAATCGGCAAAACTATGGAAGTCTATATTGACGACATGCTTATCAAAAGTCTACAAGCAGAGGATCACGTTAAACATCTTGACGAGGCTTTTGGTATCATGAAACAGTACGGTATGAAGTTGAATCCGAAGAAGTGTACATTCGGAGTTAAGGCATGAAACTTTCTGGGTTTCATGGTGAACGGGCAAGGTATTGAAGCCAACCCAGACAAGACCAAGGCTATAATGGATCTTCTTTCCCCCAAGTCCGTTCGTGAGGTGCAACGCTTGGTGGGAAGAATCACGACACTAAGCCATTTTATCTCACATTCCACCGAGAAAAGCTTACCATTCTTTAAGAAGCTAAAGAAAACACCTAAGTTTGTGTGGACGGAAGATTGTGAAGAAGCCTTTCGCCAGCTAAAGGTCTATCTCACAACACCACCATTATTATCTAAGCCCAAGGACAACAAGATGCTATATCTCTACTTGGCCGTAATGAAGAATTCACTGAGTATAGTACTTGTACGCGAAGAGGATAGGAAACATCTTCCAATCTATTACGTGAGAAAAGTGTTGAATGGAGCAGAACTTAAATATCTAGAAATAGAAAAGCTAGCATACACACTCGTTATAATGGCACAAAAGTTGAGGCCATATTTTCAATCACATCCGGTCACTGTCCTAACTAATCAACCTTTGAAGCAAGTTATGGAAAAACCGGAAACATCGGGTAGACTCGTGAAGTAAGCGATTGAGTTAGGAGAATATGGTCAAGAATATCTACCTAAGACTGCAATTAAGGCGCAAAGGTTGGCAGACTTCATGGCAGAAACTATCTCGGAAGCAGAATAGTCACCGGATGTCGCTATGGTGACAAATGATGTTAAGGAGGATATGTCCGGGATAGCAAAGGAGACATGGACCTTGCACGTACACGGATCATCCACAGTTGATGCTGGTGGGGTTGGAGTCTACTTAAGGTCGGCGGATGGAAGAGAATTTGACTATGCAATACGTTTGAACTTCCAAGTCACAAACAATCAAGCGAAATATGAGGCTATGCTAGCTGGGATTCAAATGGCGAAATCGTTGGGGATAACCAAACTTGTGGCATTCAAGGACTCACAACTAATCGCAAATCAGTTCGAAGGGAGATATGAAGCTAAGGAAGTTGTAGTAGTCAAGTATCTTGATAAGCTCAAAGAAGTCACTTCAAATTTTGGGACATTTACTATCTCGCAAATACCCAGAGCAGAGAATGAGTGTGCCGACACTCTATCTCGATTTGCAAGTACCGCTGAAGTCTTCGTTAAAAGGCAAGTAACTTTATTGGCTGCTGACCAACCCTTGATTGGTAAAGGGGGCAAAGCAAATCCAACACAAGCATTGGAGTTCGCTCTGCCAGTGGAGGTTGAGGAATGTTGGAAGGACGAAATCATCGATTACTTACAGAACGGAATTTTGCCGACTGATCCACAAGTGGTCAGAAGATTGAAATACAAATCAACAAGGTTTACTATGCTCAGTGCAGAACTTTACAAAAGGTCGTTCAAAAGATCACTCTTAAGATGTCTATCCCCAGCACAGGCTAAACATGTCTTAAGAGAGATACATGAAGGAAGTTGCGGAAATCATTCAGGAGGACTATCCTTAGCACAGAAAATACTCCGTCAAGGATATTTCTGGCCAACTACTATGAAAGACTCGATGGATTATACAAGGAAGTGCAGAAGCTGTCAGTTACATTCGAATATCATTCATACGCCCGCACAACCTATGACAATTTTGAGCTATGGATGTATGCCAATGGCGTCTGGAGGTGAAAAGTGGCTATTGGTAGCAGTGGAATATTACACTAAGTGGGTGGAGGCCGAAGCATTGGTGTCAATAACAGAAGCTAATGTGAAGCAATTCATTTGGAAGAATATCGTATGTCGGTTCCAAGGATTTAAGATTTAAGACTGGTGCAAGGACATGAAGATTGAGCAACACTTCACATCTGTCACGCATCCAGAGGAAAATGGACAAGTTGAGGCTACGAATAATACATTGGTGAAGAGCCTGGAGAAAAGGTTGGAATGAGAAGGACGCAACTGGGCAGAGGAATTTCCAGGTATATTATGGGCTTATCGCACTACGCCTCGAACTTCTACTAGAGAGACTCTATATTTGCTAACATATGGTTCTGAAGCAGTGATACCTGCTGAAATTGGGATGCCGACCTACCGAATTGTCACATTCGATGAAGAGCGAGCTCTTAGGGCAAGATAAATTGACCTAGAACCGATAGGGGCCACGAGGGAAGAAGCCTATCAACGTACACAACCGTACACAAGCATACTGATAGGGGTCGAAGTTACTAAGCACGTTGGGAAGTTGAAGCCAAACTGGGAAGGACCTTATAGAGTTGGGAAAGCGACCGCCAAAGGATACTATTATCTGCAAGAGTTGGGTGGAAGGATTCTATCACGCCCCCAGATAATCAAGAACTTGAGAAGGTTTTATAGTTAGGACACTAGCATTCTAACGGCCTTGTGGCACAGTAGAACCGTAGTTTCGATGTTATTATTACTTATTCTTTGACGAATTACAAGTCTCCGCATGTGGACCTCGATTGTAATACTTAGCACTGAACTACGGGGATTTGATTCCTGACCACCTATATACGGCAGGATACGTAGGCAACTCGGAAGTTACTCGAGCCCAGTCCTAAAACTTATAAAATTTCTTATTTTATTCAAGTTTGCTTCTTTGCCTACAACATGAATATACATTATCGAGCACAAGCACTCGTGAATTGAGCACAAGCACTCAAATATACAAATACAAACACTTGCATATTAAGCACAAGAACTTAAACATTGAGCACGAGCCCTCAAACTACGAGCACGAGTCCTCGAACAATAAAGTACACAACAACAAAAGACGAACTCATATTTTAAACAAGCAAAGCACGCATAGAGTATTAATCAAAACGCATAACAAAAGAGACACTCGAGCAATTTCGAAAGTTAATATGTAATGCAATCAAGGATAAGCGCAATTAACGCGCAAAATCAGCAACACTGTACTATGTCAAAATACTGTATGAATTTAAATGTACTAATTGTTCAAAAGTAAAGGCAAAAACACCAACAATAACGGCACGCAGGCCGAAGACAAGGAATATCACGGGCAGAGATTCAACGCGAGGGACTCAACAGCACCCTAGCTCTGCTCCTGGAGATCGGCATATGACTCATTCAGAGGACCAGTATCGTCGACAGGGGAGATCCGCCGCGGCACAGGAGCTGTTGTAGACGCGTCAGCCATAGCGACATCCGCCTCCAGAGGAGTGTCCAACACCTGAGGATCGAAAGCCAACTCTCTCTCCTCGAGATATGGGGCAGGCGGAGTGACGGTGGAAGTGCTTGGCTGGTCGGCCAAATGGTCTTTCAGCCACACCTGCAGCAGTGGACAAATGGGAGCAAAAGGATTGTGCATGGGCGAGCCAGCATCCTCATCAGGTGCAGGGTCAGCCGACTTCTCTCTAGCCTCATCAGCGCCCTCCTTCAGGCATGCAAAGATGTCGAAATCCTCCTTCTTGAACCTGGCTACAAGAGCACCCCTCTTCTCGACATCATCTAAGGCCATGATGTAGCCCTTCGCCATGTCGTAGCTTCCCCTGATGGTCGCAATCTCCTCCCAAGTCTCCGAGCGGAAGAAATCCACGGCCACTTCCACTTTTTCGTCATCACGAAGCTCCTACAAAAGGATACAGTAACGATTCAAATCACCATAAGCTAAGTATACCGCAAAAAGTAAATAACAGTGAAAGAACAATCTTACCTCGCTCAGGGCTCGATCACAGCCATCCTGCTCAGCAATAGCAAGTGCGTCTTTCACAGCGGCAAGCTCAGCCTCCAGCTTGGCACGTTCCTCCTCTACAGTAGAGGCACTGTTCCTGTAACTCAGGATAGTAGCATTGTGATCGTCGATCTCCTTGTTCGCATGCACCGGATCCTGAGTCAACTGCGCAGCATGCGCCTTGTACTCCTGAGCCTCGCGCCTGGCCTCAGCAGTCGCCGCGTGGGCTGCCTCTAACTCAGCAGTGGCATGCTCCAACTCTCCAACCACAGTCTGCAAGTCCTTCTCCGCCTTGGCAGCCTCGTCCTTGGCTCGCTTCTCCAGAATCTGCGCCTGAGCTGCAGCAGTGCGATGCCTCTCCAGAGTAGTTGCATACTGGCCTTGAGCGTCCATCACTATGTCAAAGTTCTCTGCCATTGTTTGCGCGTTGACGAAGAGCTGCGGGAAAGAAAGGCAAAGTTAGAACGACAAATGATACAAATTACAAGTACAAGATAGGTAAAGGCGCACTCACCTCACACATAGAAAGTTCCATCCGGCTAATCAGCTTCTCGTGGCCCAACTCCTAGAAATACCTCTTCCGATCAAAACCGGGCATAAAACCTTTCATCAGGCGCAGGCAAGAGGTATCGGTCATCTTGAACTGACCAGCATCAATGGCAGCCCAAACTATCTCCTCCACGTCGATGCCCAAATCTCCAGGCTCATAAGTATTCGACGTGTCATGAGCGGGTAGCTTGCCGCGACGACGATCCTCAGAAGTGGAAGGCCTCTTCCGTGCATTGGGATCGGGACCCATCTCGTTTCCTCTCATAACAGCTTCCACAACAAGAGGAATCCGCACTCTCTCAGTCGACGAGGCGGGAGGAGGAGTAGTGTCTGGCACGAAGGGCTCAACATTGACCGGAGGAGAAGCGAGAGCAGTAGTCAAAGCCAAAGGTGCAGGAACGGCAGAAGGAGCAGGCGAAGCACTCCTACTGCGACTCGATCCCCTAGTCGAGCCAGTGCCAGCAGTAGGAGGAGTAGGGGCAACCGGAGCCTTGGAACTGGTACCCGGCGTCTGCAGCCTTAGCACCATGGCGACTCATCTTATCAGGAATCACCGCTTCAGTAGGAGGAGCATTGGCATTCCTCTTCGCAGCAGCCAAACTCTTCTTTGTCTTGTCCATCACTATCTTTTCTGCAAAACAAACATACTCAAAGGTTAGAAGATATACGAGGATGAAGGAAGTACAAAATAATAAAACAATAACAAACATGCATGACACTATACCAAAAAGTGAGAACTCGACAGCAGGATAATAAGTAAATCCACCGGCCCGCAAAACTTCAGACTTCATCAACTCAAAGGCATCAAACTGATGCTCTTTGAGCATATCAATCACTGCCTGGGTGTAGACAGCAGCTGAACAAGGTGGAGAACGACGAGCATCAGCCCAAAGTCTCTTGAACCTGAACTCGTGAGGTTTGGACTCTTTGACAAAGAACCAGTTCTTCTTCTAGTGCGCACCGAAGCTCGATTGCAAGTCGGAAAGAAAACAGTTGTTCTTCCAAGAACTCAGATAGTAGAATCCCGCGTCATCACCCTTGTTGCAGAATTTGATGAGGAAGAGGTGCCAAAAACCGTTCAAGGAGCACGATAGGTGGAAGACGCGGGTTAACATGATATAGGCATACATTTGAGTGTAGGTATTTGGTGTGAAGTGAGAAGGGCGCGAATTCAAGGAGTTTATAATCTAGGAGACTATGGGATCAATGGGAAACCTAAGGCCGCATTGTAAGTAACCATTGAAAATGGTAAGACACCCATCGGGCGGGTTATTCATCCTATCGTTCGGTCCAGCTACTATAATTTGATGAGTATCAGGGATGTCGAAGGTTTCACGATAATAATTTATGTCTTGCGATAAAACAGAAGGAGTTGAAATTTAGCCTATTATGGACCGGAGTAGGGGCAGGTGACTCTAAATTAACGCCTTTGGCTGCTAGTTCCTGAAAGGTTTCTTCGACTATATCAGGGTTAACGAAGGAAGTGTCGGCAGTAGGTAAGGTGTTGTTATTCCTAACAGCAATAACATAATTATCCTCGTCATCGCCTAAGATGTTACCTCTCTATCCGAGGATCTATCTGTGCTAGTCGAGGAACTCTCAGATGAGTCTCCGCTACTCGACTCGACTTCCCTCGACCTATTTGACCTAGTGCTTTCACGGCTACTAACACCAGTCGACTCACTATCAGACATAGACGCCATTTAAAAGTTCAAGGTAAGTAATTACCAGAATGGGGGTCGAGGTCGACAAAGTGCTCTTCGCTCATATCACGACGTTCGTATGACCTTTGAGCGGGCACGAATAGCTTTGGAGCACCAGGAACGCGGATCTTAGCAGGATGTGTATGCCGAGGCCGATAAGGTGATGCTGGACGCCCCGAGTTCGAACGCCGAGGATTGTTGTGATAGTTCAGATGTGAACGTGAAGATGATGGGTGTGATTGCTCCCATGAGTTGTAATGAGGACGTGATCAAGATTGTGATAGCGGAATGGATGGACATCTCGGGGATCGATTCTGACGTAGACGAGCCATTGTAGCAAAATCTGCACAAAAAGATTACGTTAAGTCGACACGAAAAAACTTTTCAAAACTGCAAAATTTTTGAAAAAAATTACAAGTCCTATTAGTCGAAATATTAAGTCTTTAGACCTATTATTTCGAGTTGTCCATGGTATTTTGACTTACGAGGGGTAAAACAGTCAATTCAGAGGCTTTTCGAGCTATTTCAGATGTTTTTGAGTTATTAATCACTATTCACTAATGGGTTATTTCGATCTATCTATTTCGACCTATTTTCTTAGCTCTCTGGGTTGCAGCGCTCGCATGAAATGGAAAAATGAGGATTTGCACGGAGTATTTGTAGGCAAAATGATCTTGAAATTACAAAATTGCCACTATTTCGAGTTATCGCCTATTTCGATCTATATGCCTCATTTCGACCTATTCTATTTCGAGTTACTACTTCGGGAATGTATTTCGAGATATACATTTCTACTTACTAAAAATAGCAATTTTGACCTATTTTATTTAGGGTTATTTTTGGCAAAAAGGTTGGTTTTTACACCGAGATCGTTTTTGTTGCGCGATTCTCAGGTTAATTGACTTATTTTATAGTTTGTATGACCAATGTTTCTACACATTACTCTTACAAACTAGGGGACTCCATGATGTACCATATTTCAGTACCGCCACGTCATAATATCCGATACAGTACCACGAGCGTTTTTCCGGACATATTATGCCACGTCAGCACCATTATTTTTGAATGCAAAATCAGGCAAAACTCAAAAGCAGGCCCATTTAGGTCCAGTCAGGCCCATTTTGAGCTATTCCAAAATAACTCTATTTCGAGTTATTTTGAAGCATAGTTCTACTTGGAGTGGACTTCTAGCCGAAGAAGAACTCTTAATAGTATATATTTGGGCCCCATACCTCATTTTTAGGTATGTTTTCCATATTTCAAGCATTTATTTCGAGCAATCTAAATCGAATTCGAGTTGTTTGGCTTTCATTTCGAGTTGTCCAGAATAGCTCTTCTTCGAGTTATCTTGAGAGCATTTCGAGTTGTTTTTGAAGTCTTCATTTCAATCTATTAAAGACCTTCATTTTGACTTGTTTTGTTATGTTTCGACTTGTTTGCTTTCGACCTATTTGATACACTTCGACCTATCATTTTGACTTGTTGCCTCGCACAACGAGATCTCACATTCCGACCCATCTGACTTGAGCGTCAGAGTGCCTTCGTCGGGAAGGCACCGGCTCAGTTTACGTGTAGTGTTGAGTGCAGGTTCCGAACTCAAAAGCTGCTTAACGATCCAGCAGGGACTGAAGCAATTTGACGTGGAGTGTTGGCAAGTGGCCACGTAGCCAGACGAAAATACCCCACATCATCAATAGTTATATGGGACTATGAATATAGTTGTTGGAATAGGTGTTTTTATTTCCACATCTATAGCATGTTGGGCCACAGTTCCACTATTGGTTGGGCTCCTTGGAAATAATAGAATGAAGTTATTGATGGGCTAGTTTTTATTCCGTAAGTTCAAATAAAAGAAGGTCTAGAAAAAAACAATTTGAGACTCATGCACTTCAAGGGTTTTTGCTACAAGACAATGTTGTGATCAAGTTTCAAGGGGACATTTTATAAACACTTAAAATTAGTGTTCACTTAAATGATGACAAGTGTATACTATTAATTAATTAAAACTTTATATTTTTAATTTTTGGAATTATAATACATTTAATTCCAAAATGAAGTAGTTAGATTTATTGATTTTAATATATAAATATGATTAGAAAATCAACTAATGCACGTGTCAATTGGAGAAAATTATCAAGTTAAATCAACCTATGGATAATATTATTTAATCCTAATATTCAAAGAATGGAAATATATATTCACCAAATTTCAAGAGATGGAAACTATGTTTCACGTAAATCTCAAGAGAAAAAAATAATCTTCCATCGAATCTCAATATACAACAAAATGGATAAATATTTTCCTTAAATTATGTCTTCCATTTTCGAGAAATTCAAAAGTTAATCTCAGCCATCCATCTTTTCAGGAGATTCTCCCTAAAATCTTTTCTACTCTATAAATACAATTCTTCATCAAGAAGAAAATCAAGAAGTCATAATTCATATTCAAGCATCTTTAGAGCAAAGAAGTTCATCAAAATTCTCTCTTAGAAGTTCATCATCTTTAAAGGCGTTCAAGCAAATATTCAAATTGTTTGTCGCGAAGATTGAAAAAAAAAAAAAAAGAAGTCCACTTTGATTCGAGATCAAGCCCAAAAGCCCTCGAAAAACTGTTTCAGAAAATCAAGATTCTACAAAAGGAAGATCAAACTTCAACAATTTCAAGGATTCGAAACGAAGATCATTTAATTCATCGTGAAATTCATCTTTAATTCAAGATCAAGCTGAAGATCCCTTAAATTACGTTTTTCTAAGTCCAAGTCAACTTAACAAAGATGAAACCAAAGATTCTACCTCAAGTTCTTGTAGAATCAAATAAGAGGATCAAATAGAGAGAATCCTAAATTTCATTTGAATTCAATTATATTGATTTTGTGATCTTATTCTTGTCTTTTATTTGAGAGTGAGAATCAAATTATTGTTAGAGTCGTCTTCTGGTCATCGTCAGTTGCTATTTGAATTGAGATGGAGGTTGGGGTGGGTGAAAGGGTAGGGGTGGGAATAATAGGGTAAATTCCATCCCCCCCCCCCCCCCCCCCCCCCCCCGCCCTCCTCATTGAGGTTTCTTTTCTCTTTACCCATCTCCCCTCTAGTTTGGATCGTCCATCTCCCCTCTGGTTTTGAATATTTTCCATCCATCTACCTTGGGTGGGTTGACTATTAGTCAACAATTATATTTGAGGGGTAAAGGTGTCACTTGATAAATAAACTATTGAATTGCGCTATTCACAACACAACTAAACTTAATAAATTCTGAATTACTAATTTGCAATATTAGAAGACAAGTGGTAGATGAAAATCATGTGTTTAGACAATTATATTTTAATAATAATATACATGTTCATTGCAGACAAAACATAAGCATAGTTAGTGTAGAATATACATGTATTTGGGGCTTACCTCAACATGAAAAATTAAAAGAAAATAATTGGGTTCATTCAACTTAATAATGGAGTAACTCGTATGTTTTGTCCCTTTATGAACTAATTAAAAGTCATTGAACCTACGCCTATATTAATCTTGTTATGATATCTACAAGATATATGAACCATTAAGTTATTAAATATAAGACTTACATTTGATATTTCATTTAAGTTATTGCTAAGTTATTAAGTTATTTGGTAGTGTTGTGAATATATATTCAATAATTTATATTTATTTGTATTAATTAACACTTTTACCCCCAAATTAAGCTAGGACTAATATTCAGCTATGGGAAGGGAGGTGAATGGATAATTCCAAACTAAAGGGGAGGTGCAGGATGGAGAGAGAAGAAACCTCAAGGGAGGTAAATGGAATTTGCCCGGGAATATATACATATATATACATACATATATATATATATAGTAAAATATATCTATGTTATTTTACTTCTAATTGGGAAAAAGGATAAAACATGTTTTTCAAATAGAATTTACAATATTTTTTTATGTTCAATTATTAATAATAAAATATTAATATGACTTTTTCTTATAGAAAAAAAGATTGTGTTTTTCTTTTTTTGAATAAAATCTTATTACAGAAAAATAAATTTAGTTCCTTTAAGTAAAACCTCAAAACAATTGGAGGTTTTTAGAGCAAAAAATGATGTTTTCTCATCAAGCCAAAGCTAAAAACGTACTCGGGCTGTATTCAAATCTAGAAATAATGTCGGGTGGCCTATTAAAATAGAAATGACATAAGATGTTTTTGCCAATTGAATGTAAGAGAGGGGTATTCTTTCCATTAATTCGGGGTAATCAGCACCAAGACCATGACCGCTATAATGAACGTTACCAAGGCCAAAAGCTTCATTATCAAAATTAAAGCATAGGACAAAGTCCGGTGAAAATGCTTCTTCATGAAGAGGCTCACCTTGGTGAGATTCAATAGCAGTACCAAACTCCGGTTTTTTTATGAAAGGCTTCCCCAGAACATTAAAGCATAGGACATGAAAAGCTTCGTCAGTAACAAACTCAGTAGCAAGTACGCACACCATGAAGAAAGAAAAAGCATAGGACATAACATTAAATCTATGGGTTCTTTTTTTGAAGGCAAAATAAAACTTATTGAAGAATCAGTATAACTGTATAAGGGGTGCTTTTGGTTTAAGTTGCAGCAAGATAGAGCAAAAACTCTCAAATACACTCCATGCGGAATCTGAACAAGTCAATAACATAGCAACGAAGTTTTATCCTTAGGCCTTCACAACTCCGAATTTTTATCTCAAGGCATCAATATTAACATCCTTTCCTTCAAAAGCTACCTTGTTCCTTGCGCCTCAATTTTCTGTACCATATATATGTGCCACACTCTGTACCACCAGTCACACTATGACACGTGTCGTACTCAAGCCAAGCTAGCAACTTAAGTTTTATCTTTGGTCAAACTTTCAAAATCCTATTTTAGGTAAAAAAAAATGATTCTTTTTATACGGCAATAAAAGGAGAGAGAGACAATTAAGTGTATCAACTACCAACTTCATCTTCCTCACGCCATCTTCAAAGCTAGGGAAAAAAAGAAACTCAGCCATTTACTCAGTTCTCTCTCCCTGGGTCTAGATGGGACTTATTTTGGTTTCTTGGAAACAAATTATTTCAACTTGAGATATCCAACGTTTACTACACTGTTTCGAGCATTTGAGTTTTAAAAAATGGATGACAATGAGAAATTATTTGTTAAATTGTTTATAACAGTGATGAGTTAATGACATGGGTTTGAAAATGAAGAAATGGATTCAAATATAGTATATCCAGTAACAGAATAAAAATAAAGAAAAACTTGGATTTATCATAGCCTTTTTCAAAATTGTAGATATGGTAGTTGCGGAGTAACTTAGTTTTGTTATTCACGTGATAGATGATGATTTCAGAACTTAATTAGTGAACCTTCATTATGTGCTCATAATATGTTCATAATGTAAAATAAATTGCTACTTAAAATCAAGAAGCCAATTTCGTTAATTTTTTAAAGCAAAAAGAAGAAGGAAGATAAAAAATTCAATGGCCGCAATTGTGAGTTTGAGAGGGCGAAAATATATGCTCTGTTTTTTTAGTTTTGTTGGCATTGGAGCTTTTCATGTTTCTGTTCTCTGCAATTGTTCCAGCCTTCCATGGGCTGATGAACGGATGAAACGAAATCACGTTTCATCGTCTCAGGAAAAGAAATAAAGTGGCCACACGCCGTATTACTCTTTACAGATAACATTATTATTATCATGGTGAATTCAAAAATACCTTTGACAGCAAACCCATCTCTTCAACTCCCGTAAATATTTTTGAAGTTATGCCAGAAATAATGCCAAAGAGTATTTTAGATTTTTCATCAAGTGTTTTAGAAAATTTTCTTCAAAGATTCATGGCAGATATGAAAGCATTGGAGTTCTTCTTTCTAGCAGATTAAAAATGGCTTAGGGAAGATGAAGTGAGTAAGTAAATTTAATTTTCTCTCTCTCCTTTTATTGCCGTATAAAAAGAATCATTTTTTTTTTTTTTACCTAAAATAGGATTTTGAAAGTTTGACCAAAGATAAAACTTAAGTTGCTAGCTTGGCTTGAGTACGACACGTGTCATAGTGTGATTGGTGGTACAGAGTGTGGCACATATATATGGTACAGAAAAATTGGGGCGTGTTCCTTGTGCTCCAGAAGCTTGTAAAACGTGAAGGAAAAAAATTATTTTCAAGATATTTTCAAATGTTAAGGGACATATTTGTGTAGGTATTTGAACCTCAATGTATTCAAAAATTTCAAGGCTGTTGTGTCATGATTGTTAGATCTGTAGAAATTATTGTTACTAAACTCCAGGAATGTAAAATATTAATATCCCTAATCAAATGCTAAGAAATTTGTGATATTAGTAGATGATCAGAGGGCAAAACTACTTTCAATATATCACATATGCAGAAGCAGAACAACAGGAGCAAGCAACCAACACTTGGACAATGAGTATTCATGGATGTGGCATTAGTTACAAGAAACATAAGGAACAAATGTTCCACAATACACACAAATAAGCTCTTGACTATTCCATTATAAAAAGTCACAAATCCTACCCAAAAAAAAACCCTATGAAGGCAAGCGCAGCCAATGTGAGACAGATCTCTGCTTCTTCAAACAAAATGCAATAATATATATCCAAACCAACCTTTGCTACAGCTGTAAATGTAACACTGACCAATTTGATCAGGAACAATTACCCAATCATATAGAGTCTTTTTCCCTTTCTTGAACAAGGACTAGCAATAACATGAGTATGCAAAGTGGTTCTTCTTCGAAACATAATGTGACATGAATTCTTCAGAAGCAGCAGAAGATCCAGAAATAGTTGCAGGCACAAGAATCTGAGTCCTCCCAGAGGCTACTCTTCGTCCAGCAACGTTGGCGTAAAACAGGCCAGATATGGCTGGAACAAACACATCACTCTCTGAGGAAACGTAAAAGTCGATTACCTTCTCGAATTCGGAAGTGCCGGAGTTTAGAAACTTGTCTTTCTTATCCATGGGCATTATCGACTCCTGCAATATGTTTTAGACATGTTACTGAAATGATTATAGTACTTTCACAAAGTTACTCCATGATAAAAATATAAAGTTTGCAGCTCAAAGAAGATTTGACAATTAAGAAGAACCATCATATAGGTACATTAGGTCAAGAAAATATAAACACATTGAACTTCCCCATTTAACTAGTTCCTGCTATAAAAGGAAGCAGACTTAAAACTCTAGATGGGATTTCTATTTAGAAAACTGATATGGTTCTGAGTCAACAAATCCTAAAGTTACACAAAAGATGAATCATTCAGATGCTTATGACGAGTACTACATAAACCACCGCTATGATGAGAAATAAAAACATAAAAGATTATATACCTTTGTATATGTTTTTGGGAAGAAGTCCTTTAGAGCGTCAAGACTGCTATCCCACTTTGTTTGGGTCACATAAACCGTAGTGTCCTTTTCAAAGCCAATCTTCCTCAAGAAGAGAGCTACTTCTTGTGGGCTGTAACAGCTTTTGGATCCAGAACCATCAGTTTTATGACAGCCCTTTTTCTCCAACATATCCACCCTCAAGTCAACAGCAATAAACTGTCCATTAGACTTTCGGCTGACTGTTTTTAGGCGGTCAACCATTGAGTCAACAACTTCACGAACTTCTGTTTGTGGCTCCAGTGTTCCAAACATGGCCAAACATGCAATAGAGTCTGCTTTACTACTTTCTTTGTTTTTTTTCATGTTCACTGATGGGAAGTAGGTCACTAGTCTTATGTTTCCTTTGGCTCTGAAAACTGGCTCTATATTTTCTGCAATGTGTTCTTCAGTAACCCTGTTAGGAACCTTCACTACCGCAACATTACGGGCAGATAACTGAGCAGGTTGAGATTTAACCACTTTAACCACACCATCTAGGCTTGCTATGAACTTTTCAACATCATAGACATCTTCAAAGTTCCTGAAAATTCCAGACGAAATACTAAGTCAACGGTCACCTCAGTGACTAGTGATATTGATGGGCATTCTCCATGCATTATGATGTTGGTTACAGAGTACTTGAGGCGTTAAAAGAGATGACTTATCAATGAACCATATCCAATTATTCTGAATACTAGTCACTGCAGTGACAACCTTAAGATACAATTGGAAAAGAAAAAAAAAAAGCATCCAATCTGAACGAAGCTGCAGCTCATTCAAGAAAAGAAACACCTTTAACATCCAATCATGCTATAATTTTCCTAGCGAAAACTTAATAAAAATACAATTGATCAACATTTATTGTTTGAAGTACTTTTAATTGTGGTTAACAAAAAAAGAAAGTACTTTTAATTGTTCATTTCAGACATTAACTGATCGCTGCCAGCTAAAACTGACACAATTAGGGGAGCGGACCCGCTGCTACATGTCTGAAGGCTATGGCAAATTTACCCCTTTGATATAACTATCTTTTCTCAGAGAATATGCAGCATGATGGTGTGTAACATTTGCCAGATCTACAAGCCACGGGTAATAAGCTGAAGAGAAATAGAACACCCAAAGGAAGGACATGCAAATGAACAAGTGTAGAAACAAAAAACAAGATCTAGCATTAACCTCTTGTCACCAGGTTCACTTCCTCTAATGTCTGGGATCACAAGCGTTGCCCGCAGAAATCTCGCGACTACTACTGCATCAGCAATCTGAATAAGATGATTACCATGGTGTTATAACATTTTTTTCCGGAGATTTGTGAACACAGCATTTCATTGAGAAGTCAAAACACATATATGTTACGCTTAATAATACTGGTGCCAGGCTTACACATCTACTCAACTGCAAAACTAAGATTTAGCAGAAATAAAAACTGACAGTACCACAAACTTCAATCGAAGTAAATTGAGCAGTTGGTCCCCGACCGATAACAAGAAGTAACAATAGCGCGGATACACAACTCAATATAACAGCAGTGGTCGAAGATAAATCAAGTTACCTGTGAGACGTGGTATTCTGGCCCATTGGATAGCGAGAAGGTAACATAACCTTTTGATTCATCTACTTCCTCTGTTAACAAAAAACATCACACGAAGCAAACACAAGAAACAATTATAATCCAAAGGTTAAAAAGAGCACCAATATAATAAGGAAAGTCAAGTTGAACTGCACCTAAAACCGGCTTCTCCCAACACGGCTTGAGAGTCATACCATCCTCCTTCCAAGGACCATCAGACCCTTTTGCTACCGAAGCAAGGCCGTGCTCCGAGGCCTTACTGGTCTCGTGGACGGTAGGCTTCACGACACAAAGAAACAACAAAAATCTCAGTTTCATTGATAGAAGAAAGATGATTCACATTAGTCAATCAGATCTCACACTCAACTACACTATCCCTGCACATGCTTCAATTGACACTTAAAACATACAAAAAAAGCTGCTGCAACTCTCCAAGATTCGATCTTTATGTAGCATAAGCAATAAATAATACGAAAACAAACGAACCCATCAGGATCAGAACGAATGCAGTAGATGTAGCATATGTTAAGATCCAAAATAGATTAAAAAAAAAAAAAAAAAAGTCAATGCCAAATACACACACACATTCAGATTAAGCAAATGAGTAAATCAAACAGCAAAATCAAGAAGTGACAAACAAACAAACAGCGTACATGAACAGAATCGAAGTGGTCGCGCTTGATCATATCGCCGAGCATAACAAACATAGTGACGGTCAAAACTCCGGCCAACACTTGTCTCGGATCCACACCCATTTTTGATTCAGATCTTCTTCTCCCTCTCTCTCTCTCTCTAGATGAGAATGTACCTGCTATATATAATAGAGAGAGAAGAAGAATATGAGTGTAGTGTGGAGCAATGAAATGAGAGAAGAAGTTGCAACTACTGCCTTTTTATTTAACATCTCAAAATCAACTAAAGGTGTATAAGAATATCATGCTTTGATTATTATTAATTAATCATCATTTGGTACTACTTTTTATATATTTTATATGTACCTAATAATAATAATAATAATCTTATGTGTATGTGTAGGTGAGCAAAGTGAGGTGTGGTGGTGTGTGTGGATTGGAGGACACACAGAGACACCACTCAGTGTGTGTATAAGTATTGATTTTGGGAGCACCGACAGTTTTCTTCTCGACAACGATTGGCCTCCTATATTTCAGCGCTCTTGCTCCTCCCAAATCTACTTGTCCGAGTCAAATCTTGAGTTGACTCGCACACTCACTCCAATCATATGATTTTATCCCAAAGAAAAAAATCTATAACAAATATATGTTTCATAACGTATTCAACAAACACACACACACATATATATATATATGTATATATATATAGTAAAAGTTTTTTAGAAGGTTTTTTAATGAATTCTAAACTTGAACAAGTTGAGATACACATTTGGACTAGAGTTTAGTCCATAAGAATTATAAAAGAATAAAATTAAATTCGTTTCGAGTTGAGTATACGAATTTGAATTTTCTTTCCTTATTTAGATTAATCAAAAGTGTAAATGTTGTGACACCGAATTTTTCTATGATTGTTAGATATCATGTGATAAAAAAAAAACATTGTAAAAAATTTACTCAAAAGCGAAAGTATAGATTAGCGTACCTTTTGCCATTGTTGACTGAATTTGAAGCTTTTAGAAATGTTGCAGTATTGTTTTTCTTGTGTTCTTTCAAGTTCTTGCTCCTTTATCTTTCTTAATGGTGGCTTTTAAGAGAAATAAAGTTGGTGTGTGGGAATAATAAATGAGAGCCTTAATACAAAATGAACTCGGGACGAAAGTTATATTACTAATCTAAACACATTAATTTTGTGTATGATTAGATAATTACATGTGTCAAATAAGTGATAACTGGAAAGAAAGAAAAAAATATTTTATCAAATCTAATTCTTAAGAGAGGGAAATATCTTTTCAAAGAAAATACAATATTATCACACAAAATTTCAATAGTCAAAGGGATAAATAAGTATCTAATGAGAAGGAAAGAATGCTAGCTCCGTCAAATCTAAATTCCTATGAAATGGAAAAAATATTTTACTCAAATTAAATAGATTCTATAAATTATTTTTCCCAAGTTCATCAAGCTTCAAAAAAAAATCTATTTTTGAGAAAATCAAAAATACTAACAATTTGATTCTACATCAAATTGCAAAGCCGATAAAAAGTTATTTTGAAAATTGCTCTTCTACTCAAGAAGATGAGCTTCCCTACTCGTCAACAACATTCAACGCAAGTCATATTTTGATCAGGCTCTTACGCCTCGAATTAACGTTATCGAAGCTCAAGTTAATTTTGGTGAAGAACAAATCGAAGACTTCACCTTCAAACTCTGAAATCCTGAAGAACTTGTTCTTGAATGTTTCACAGATTGTAACTCAAATTTTTTTTTTTCAGTGGATATAAAGTTTATTTGTACTTTTTTTTTCTCTTTTATTATAAGGATATGAGCTTTAGTCGCTATAATATTAATAATCAGACTTCTGTACAACCGCCAATCAAGATGAACAGAGAATTCATCTATGCTACCCTGCTAGTTGTGCAGGTAGCTTGTGATGGATTTTGCAACTAAATTCCTCTATTTACTAGTTTGGATCCCAAAATTTATAAAGTTGATTGGTTTTAATTATAAAAATTTATATAGTTATTAGGTTTAATATCTGTAATCAATAACTAAAAATGATTCAGACTTTTGCAACAAATTCTATGAACTCTTACACTTTTGCAAAACACTTGTATTTTTGCTTTTACACTTAACAACACAACTAATTTATTTATTTTTTTGCTAAAACTAATACTTAAAATTACCACGATTAGTAAAAATAAAAGATAATATCTGTAATTAATAATTAAAAATTAAAAATGATTCACACTTTTGCAACAAATTATATGTTCTCTTGCACTTTCGCAAAACACTTGTATTTTTGTTTTGACACTTAACAACACAACTAAATATTTTTTTGCTAAAATTAGTACTTTAAATTACCATGATTAGTAAAAATAAAAGATACCAACATAAAAACAATATAAACAAAGAGGAATCAAAACAAAAAGTATCTCGTAATAGGAAGATGAGGAAAATTTCGTTACATGTATGTTTTATTATCATGTTTCTTTGCTGGTATATTTTATTTTTTGCTAATCATGGTAATTTTAAGTAATACATTTAGCAAAACGCATTTATTTAATTGTGTTGTGAAGTGAAGTGTAAAAATAAAAGTACAAGTGTATTATTTTGTTTTAACATTCTTACTTATTAATTACAGAAATTAAACCTATTAACTATATAATTTTGTAAGATTAAAATTAATCAACTTTATAAATTTTGGGGATCCAAAGTATTAAATAAACATTAATTTGAAGAGTTTAGTTGCAAAATTCATCACAAGCTACCCGCACAACGAGCAGGGTAGCATAGACGGATGCACAACTTCTCTTCAAAGGTTGAATCAACATGACTTCTCCACAAAAGTTGTAAACATGCAAATGACCACTTAAGTAATGTATTAAATAATAAATTAACAATGATTCATGTCTAGGGATTTTCTGTAATTTCATTCTTTCGCTCATTTAATTTGTTATAGGTCGATAAATTATAATCATTGTATTACTGCAGTTATTATAAGTCAACCAAAAAAATTGGGATGGGGTTGGAACAAATTCTTAAGACTTTCAATACTTTAACATTATTTTCTGGACATTACTGAAAAACCTAAAGAATAAATATAAATGAGATCTTATTTGCTGTAAAGTTTCAACTGGTGGGCCCCCATAATAAAATAAATGGGGTCTACAGTGTTGCAACTCACAAGTGGATTGTGTATATTTTTACTTGAAGAAAATGAAAAAGAAAAAGAAAAAGAAATGAGAGCTGTGACATGAAAAACAAAAATAATTATGTTTTTTAAATTATATCATAAGCAATTTCGTGGCGTATGAAATAATTTATCTTCTGAGAATGGCTTGTGATCTAACATGTGACTATGCACGTTCTTTATGCAGTGTTCTTTTTGGCCTTTTGAAGCAGACAATAATCAGAACATAGGGGACGATCTGCAACTTTGAAGTGATTCCATCAATCCAGTTAATTAGGTATTGGAATTAAGTTACAATTTATACTTTCCATGTATAGGTCTTTAAATGGCTCAAAAATGGTATTGGAATTAAGTTACAATTTATTATACTTTCCAGTATAGGTCTTTAATTGGCTTAAAATGATAGTCAATATCTAGTAGTATAAGTATGGTCACCGGTAGTCTGGTAAGTTGAATTAAATGCAATTAATCACCGTAATTAGAGGCATAAATGAAGGAGGGGAGATGCTGACTACTTGGAATTATCCCTTTCATTTAGTCAACTCATCTACCAACCCAATTCGTCAATTTTAGAAAACGGGACGATAAATTATATATATATATATATATATATATATATATATATATATATATATATATATATATATATATATATATATATATATATACTGGAGCATGCGGAGCTTTACCTAAATAAAGTTTGAATTAGTGATATAGTGAATCATCGTAATAGGAGTAAAATGGAAATAATATTCAAACAATATGAACTATGAGAAACTAAATCAATCTTCTTAAATTGATATATATATAGTTAATTTTATATAGCTTAAATTGTAAGGTTAAATTGAAACATTAATAAAGAAATGTCACAGTGGAACATAAATTATAAGGTTAAACTTAAAAACCAAAGTTTGGTGTTACAAATATCTCTTTTTTTATATATTAGTGTATATATATGAACTTTATATGTATAATTTTTGCTGGGCTTTCTCCTTTGCTGAATATCGTTATCTTATTCATTTTCTGAAACTTATTTTTGTGCTTTTAGTTTGTAGAAAAGGTGTCCGACAGTATGGGTTTGTAGTTATTCCTTTCTTCCGGTTCTCAAACTTCCCTTTAACCTTTTTTTTTTCTTCCGATTGAGTGTAATTTTATTCTTTTTGGAGCAACGTTCTTTTTTGGGATAATTACAGCTACACCCCCTGAGGTTTGGTGTAATTACACATACCTCCCCTGTGGTTTGAGAAATTACACATACCTCCCCTGAGGTTTGAAACCTTACACATACCTCCCCTCTTCAATTTAAGGGTTGTTTGGGTGTAAGTTATGATAAAATTATGCTTATTATACTTACACCCCTAAAGTTTGGTATATTTATAAAAGTAATCATTGATGTTAGAGAAATTAAAATTAAATACTCCAAAAGGTTTTATAAACTATTATATTATTACCTACAAATATAAAAAGTATTTAAATTTAAATTTAGAAATAAGTTAATTTAATCCAAAATATATTTTTGAATCAAAACACGTAACTTTTAGTTTTTTTTCTTTCAAACAATACCTGTAAATCTCAGTCAATACTTAACTAACTACTCATCTTTGTGCCTTTGTTCTCGTTACAATTTTAAACTAACAACTATTTTAGTAATAGAAGAAGATAAAACACCGAAAATTAATTTCACTAAATATAGTGCATTTAGGTTGTTTATTTTGTCAAAAAGTTCAACAAAACTTGCTACCTAAAACCAATGACCATGTCTGACCCAAGGATGATAATTCTATTGTAACTGTTGCTGGTAATTTCGTCATCATTCTTCATTTTTAAAATGGGTTATGAAAATCTTGATTATTTCTGTTATATTTGTTAATTTTCATTGAAAATGAGAGTTTTTACAATTGAATTTTCTATTTCTTGTCTTTTTTTCGGAGATTGCATAGATATTTATTATTTTACCAAATGCTTCTTTTTTGTTGTGATAAACTGAAATTTCCGTGGGCACGCATAATAGTATTTAATATGGAACTATAATGAAATTTATGAGATTATTAAAAGTAAAACAAAAATGAAGAAATAAAAAAAAAACAAAAACAAGAAATTAAATATTTTTACAAAATAATAAAAATATTAAGATTAGATTAAATTTTAAAAATAATTTAAATACTTTTTATATTTTTGGTTAGTCATATAGTAGTTTCTAAAATTATTTGGAGTATTTAATTTTAATTTTTCTAACATCAAGGATTACTTTTACAAATAACCAAACTTTAGGGTTGTAAGCATAATAAGCATAATTTTATCATAACTTACACCCTAACAACCCTTAAGTTGTAGAGGGGAGGTATGTGTAAGGTTTCAAACCTCAGGGGATGTATGTGTAATTTTTCAAACCACAGGGGAGGTATGTGTAATTACACCAAACCTCAGGGGGTGTAGCTGTAATTATCCCTTCTTTTTTTGTCCATCTAGTTGGTAGTTTGTATTGTAAACTCTCTTTTGAAGTTCAAAGTGAATCAATGAATACTAGTTGTGCTCACGTTATATTGGTTTAATGTTATTCCAGAAACAATTAAACAAAAAGGAATTTTGCATTTTTGGTCCTCTAAGTTAGCACATCTGTAAAATTGGTCCCCTAACTTTTTTAACAGCAATTATAGTCCTCTAATTTGACACCAGTTTCAATTTTGGTCCTCCGGGCTTAATTCCGGCAATTTTTGCCGGAAAAATCATTTTTTTTATTCTTTTTTACGTTTTAATTTATTTACTTGACAAAGTCGTGTTTTCCTAAACAAAAAATATCAGAAAACCGAGTTAAAATAAAAAACCTTTCTCTCTCTTAAACCTATGCTCTTTCTCTCCCCGTAAAAAGTAAAAACTCATCTCTTCTCCCTCTTCCCCCAAATCAAAAACCCTAAACCCTAAGTCTGCAAAACCCATTAGATTCAATCAATTTTCTTATGATAAATTAGCTACTTTTTTAAACAATGAAATGATTATTACAATTCTTCTGATAAAGATGGCATGATTATCTTGTGATAGATTTAGGGTTAGAATTTTTGATTTGGGGGAAGTGGGAGAAGAGATGAGTTTTTACTTTTTACGAGGAGAGAGATAGCATAGGTTTAAGAGAGGGAAAGGGTTTTTTTTATTTTAATTCGATTTTGTGATATTTTTTGTTTAGGAAAACACGATGTCAAGTAAATAAATTAAAACGAAAAAAAAATAAAAAAACGAGTTTTCCGGCGAAAATTGTCGGAATTAAGCCCGGAGGACCAAAATTCAAACTGGTGTCAAATTAGAGGACTATAATTGCCGTTAAAAAGTTAGGGGACCAATTTTGCAGATGTGCCAACTTAGGGGACCAAAAATGCAAAATTCCCAAAAAAAAGACATCATTTCGAAAATTTAGGGTGAATTGCACAAACTACGCCTGAAATAGGTGAATATTACACAAATAATGACTTATGTTTGAGAAATTATGCAAAAGTTACAAACTACACAAATAACTAATTGTCGTTAAAAACTCGTTAACTTTTTGCTATATTACATAATAATATCAAGTGTATTTGTGTAGTTTGTAGAAACATGAGGGAGTAGTGTTTGTGTAGTTTGTATAAACATGAGGGAGTAGTTCGTGTAAGGTGATTGTGTAAGGTGATTTGTACTTCATGAATCATGAGTACTTTGTGCAATTTATTATTTATGTAATTACAGAGTCTTAGCATCAGCGATTTCTTTTTTCAGTATAGTAAAATTAATGATTGTTAGGACTGGGATAACTAATAATTTGGGAGATTCTAATCCAATGGGCCAAAAGGAGAAGAACACATTTGTGGGCTTTTACACCACATCTTAACCAAAAACCTTAAGGTATTAGGTCCATGGGTCATTCCCACTAATAAACTCCTTACTTTGCTCATTATTTTTCAGTGTGGGACAATTGCACACTTTATTTCTAGCAATGATGATTGTATTATTTATTTATATACCCATATCACATTTTTAACTCTAAGTGTATTATCATGTTTGCTCAGAGTAACTATGTAATACTATTATGATAGTTGCTTGGGAATAAAAAATTAGGATAAATTATGAACACAATTATAATAATTAATAAGTTACAAAATAATGCGAGAAATTATCTTAAAATGAAGACCATGTCATTATATTTTTAGAAAGTTATTATTATAAATTAGATTTTTGGAGATTATTATTGAAATGATTTTACATACAAAGATTTTTAACAATCGATTTTGTACATAATAATTTTAAAGATTTTGCCGATTTTGGCAAAATAATATAGTTTTTTAATATATTAAAACAAAGTTGTATTTTTGTTATATCGCCTAGAAGATTTTAAGTAAAGAAAGTAATAGTTACTAACTTCTAAATATATGGGATGGATAGTAAGGAACAATTAATACGAAAATAACCTTTTGTTGACGTCACATTATTCCGTAGATTTAAAGATTTGGGGAAGGAAGTGTAGCCACAAACATGATAGGAACAAGTTTCAGTTTAGTGACAACAAATTCTCGTTGCATAAATTCATCTTTAACGTTTATATCTTTCTTTAGTTTACGAATTTATTTATATAACGGGTAAAATAGTTGCAATATTTTTATCCCATTAAAAACATAAACTAAAACATAGTTAGAAATTTGTCACATAGAATTCATAATAAAATATCATTTCACTAGGTCTAATAAAATCAATTAGTTACAGCCAAATCATCAAAGTTTTTTCTGAAAATCTTTCGTTGATTTTGGGTCCTCATAATCAAATTCGCAGAAACATAAGATGCTCAAACCTAAGTCACATAATCATCCGCTAAGGCGCTAACAGATTTTATGTGGTGCACAGGTCTCACACTAACGACTTCAATATCTGTGCTGCGCCCTTAGACGCTTTAAGAATTCTTAGTTCTCGCACTAAAAATCCTTAGTTCTCGTACTAAGAATTCTCAGTTCTCTATTTAAGAATTGTTAACTTCTCTCACTAAATGTTATGTACATATACTCTATTCTACCTTATAATTTGTCTCTCACCTACATTATACGCTCATTGTAGAATAATATACTCTATTCTACCTTATAATTTGTCTCTCACCTACATTATACGCTCATTGTAGAATAATCAGATAAAAAAACTACTAAAAACAAACTTTAGAAATTAAAAGTAAATATAAAAACAAAATATTGGACCAAAGAAGCGTTACAACTCTAGCATAATGTTATTAGTGACTATAAATAATGAGGTAAAAATGACGGAAATTAAATATTAAAAAGAGCAAAAATACATAGATGAAATAAATTAAAGAGAAAACAAATAATCGAAAATGCTCGATTGTTAGGAATTGAGCAGCAATATCAAGAAAAAGAGTGAAATTGAGGAATAGATGACGCATTATTCGTTTTCACAAGAAAGAAAATAAAAAGATACAATTACTCACACATAAATTCAAATTAACTTTGACTAATGTATATACATAAATAGACATAAATTGATTATGCATGTTAGGTTTACATCTTAATTTGATAATTAATACACTTATAAATTATTGTTTTTTAATAAACGCATAAGACACATTCACATTTATAAATTTTAAGTTTGGCGCATTGAGGCACACGCTTTCGCATCCGCACTCGCTCACGCCGCATTATGTGACTTTAGGCTCGAACACAACATTCATTCAGCAAGGAAAATATCAAAAATTCCAGGCCCAATCTTCACAACCCATCACATAAAAGTTTGTACTTTACATGGGCTAAAGCACAAACTGATCATTTGCCCAGTTCAATTAAATAAGCCGAGACAATCTTATTTCATTTGCCCCTAAAGCTTTTGGAAAAAGCATATTGGGCCCATTGAGAAACAAAAGAGGATTTTATTCGGGTTTAATTTACATTTAAAATACAAAAGTAAGCAGATATCTACATATGTTATAAACAATTCGGCTTGTTACAGTGTACCTAAAAGCTACGTGGAATGCAATTTTAGTTTCACCAGGCCCAACATCAATCGTCAACCCATAATATGCATTATATCAGGCTTAGACTTTTAAACGGCCTATTAGTGAAATATTCCAATTAGTCCAAATCTTATAAGATTGGTTAACTCAATTACAAGTACAAAATTCAACGCGTACAAAAGAACACTCTGGCCTCAATCCAAAACAATCACCAAAAGCCCAGGCCCATATTCAACAAACCCACCATACGGCCTAGAACATGGACCATTTTTTTTTTTAAGTTAACATATTATTAATAAAACTTACCGGAAACAAACAGTTTTAGTACATGAAAACGGGAAACGGGTATAGCGTACAGAAACAAAATACATGTCATAGTACAAAACAGGTAAAACATGGACCATTTGCTCAAGGGCGGGTGGAGATTCTCAGAATTTGTGCCATGGGTGCGACGATAAGTGAGCTTATGAAACACTTGAGCTGAAATGAAAAGGGTACCGAAATGAAAAGAGTTTTATTTGATTATTTGAGATGTAATTTCTTTTCTTTTTTTTTTTATTGAAATTTTTTTCTTTCAATAGTTGGTGATTCACGTCGATAACAATATATAGGGTTTTGGACTCCCAATTTATAAAAAACTTATTTTATGCAACTGTTGTATTAGTGGTGCAACCAAAGGTTAAGCTGATAACATTTTCCTAGAATATAGGCACCAACCTCCCCACAATCTCATCCCAACTATGTATTTACTATCTACACACACTTGTTGTGCCACCTCATCGTGCAACGATGGCAGGAAATAATTTCTCACTTATGAGGCATTGACAATATGCTCTTTGAATTACAAAGAGAGAAAATAGACCTCAAGCTATTTGATTTTATGCTAAATGTTCCTCGGGTCGTTTTATTTGGACAAGTGTCTAAATTTTTGTTCGTGAATTTGGTATCAGGTGGCATTTTGAACAGTTGTCAATTGGTTGAGGGGCATTTTTATTTATTCTATTTATTTTTCATTCAAGGGCATATTGTGAAACACCTCATATGTTGGGGGTTTGAAACTTTTGTCCTAATATATATGATATTATCATTTGGCTGAATTTCGAAAAGGTTAGCGATATTGCGAATTTTGTTTCTGCCAAAGCAAATTTATAACTAGACAATTATACCCCTTACTTAATTAAGAATCTTCCACCAATTATGTAACTAAGATTTGTGTTCCTTTTATATGACCAGTAATGACGATAATTGTAATCTACTGATTGGGTTTCTTTAATTTATAGATTTTTCTTCTTCTGAATTTTCCTACGATAAGTCAACTTCTAAATATGAAAAATACATTGCTATTATTTTTTAGTCACAAAATTGCCTTTTAAATCTTATTCTATAAATTTGTTCAATTATCATTATGGAAACCGGTGTAATATAATATTACTATGATAAACTCCTAATTAATTTACGTGAGTGTACAGCCTGCACTGATTTTTCTTTTTATTTTAGTCACACATTTTTTAAATTGATGAAGCAATACTGCTGTAGTACAAAAATATATAAACGAAAAGTATTCTGTATTACTTTATCAAACTAAAAAATGAAAGATGTTACCCATTGTCTCAAAAGAATCTCGAATATAGGATTCTTAAATTTTTTTAGTAATTAGTAGGTTAAAACACCTCAACTTTAATATTTTAGTCCATGAACATAGACATAGTAAAATTTTTATAGATATGATAAATAAATACAAAGGTGAGTTAATTATGTGTTATAGATTTATAATGTTTTTTTTTTTTTGATCGGGATAGATTTATAATGTTTAAATTATATAGGAGATAATAACATAGAATATACAACTACATAGTTACTAATTAGTAATACCAAAGTTTAATTCGTACTTTACCCAAATGATTTTTAATTTTATATTCATTATTTCAAATTAACTCATGTACCATAAAATAGCCCCTCAAAGCAATTTATCTTCAATATTTTTGAAGCACCTTTTGGTAGAACAAATAAAAACTAATTTAATTATAAGTTTCTAAGAATTAATTGAGATAGCATGGAAAGATCTATTGATTGAAAACAAAAAGGAAAGACAACTGATTGATAGGTTATTAAGCCTTGATTCCAAAATTAAGAAGGTTAAAATCGTCTCACAATTAAATTTGCTTTGGCAAAAACAATATATATGTGCTCTGGCAATATCGCCGCCCTTTCGAAAATCATAGGAATTGAATCATGGAAATCAACATTTAGCCTATAAGTAGTTATATTTAGATTAATGCATTTTTAGTTCAGTAGATCATAAAAAAATAGTTAGTGACGTTTTTTCTTACTTTTGAGAACTATAAATGCATTTTCACATTTTGTACACAGTCAATCGTCGTGATTGGATGAATAAATATTTTTGGACAAATTGATGTAGTGATATATGCTTACATTTTTATACGAAGGGTTTGTACAAATACCAGGACACAATGATTAGAAAGGAATTTGTGAACTTTGTTAATTTATTTTATACGTTGATTTTGATCCTACAACACCTATCATCCTATCTTGGAGGAATTAGAACCAAGTAGTTGGGAATTTGTAGGTGGAATCCTGAATTATAATTAGCAAATACTTTTGGGACAAAGTGCTACATTTCTTGAACTATCGGGGACAAAAATGCTCATTTCTCAAGTTTTGAGGAACAAAACGCTAAAAAAGTCTTTTTTGAGGGGGGGGGGTTAATGTGTCATCAGTCCTACAGTTTATCAAATAACCCATGAACGAGTACGATATTGAAAGAACAAAAAAAAGTAAATAAACTCACACTATACTCTTGGTAATACTCGCGATAATAGTTTGAGTATAACGAACGTAGTTCATGCACTAGACACATGAGAGTTCCAAATAAAAGTTATAATATGAAGAAGCATGACGCAATCTAGTTTCATGATCTATAGAAGGACTATGACGCAGAAAACCATATAACGATAAATTTGTTTTGTCATTTAAAGTATGATGATAAGAAAGATACGATAATCACAAAGTATAAGCAATACGCGAACCCGCTATAGATAAGAATTTTACGTAATCACATGACAGTGACATGCATTAAATTAAATATCAACATCAAATATTTTTTGTTTTTGCTTAGACTCAATTGTTTGTGCCTCATTTCCGCATAATACATGGCAAGTTAGCATGAAAACTTTGTGTCATTGGCCTTAAGATGAAAGAAAAAAGAGCAAAGTTGAAGGGTGAGGAGTAAGTATAAGATGAGTAAAAGGCAGGTTAGAATATAGAAAAAAGAGACTTCTTCACACATCAAATAAGTAAGCAGATTCTTTTTAACTGTTGGGCAGTTGAGGATTTTTTTGGTCCATTCTTATATTAGCATTAATGTTTGGTTAGAATCTGGTACACTAATTTTCACTTGACTTCTTCATGTTTGGTAAAGCGACAGTGTAATAAATAATAATCAAGAAAAAACGCAAACCAGTTAAATTTCCCCCCCTCTTTAAGTGCCGTGTCCAAAGTGTCAAGAAATTCATGTTGTATAAATTATTGGAGATTTTACCATTTTTTGGTGATTAGCTTTGAAAATGGATCATCTTCTTGCTGCAAGAGAAATATTGAAGAACAGCATAGAGAAATCAAGAAATATAGCAACTGCTGTTAACGAAATTGGAGCGAGGTTGGAAGAGAAAAGCCATAATTTAGCGTTTCTGCAAGCTGATGTGAAAGAGATGGCTAGTAAATTTGAGTTTTATGAGATCAAAAGCCATGTCGATCGAGCCATTGGACCTGCTGCTGCTGTTATGAACATTCTGGATGTCGTTTATGAACTGCAAGATTCACTCGAAACTGATCCAATTACTGGTCTACACGCATATCTCGTCACGATTCAACGGCTTGAAGAGGCGGTAAAGCTTCTTGCAAGTAACAGCAGTTTGGTGATCCTGTGGCTTGAAGATGTTGTTCAGTTTCTGGAAACCAATGCATCTGCTGAGGACGATTTCTACCTGGCCAAAGTGACCAAAGTTTTGAAAATACTGATGGAACTTCAGGCGAGAGGCGAGCGCTTTAGACAACAGGGAGGGGTTTTATCTTCTGCTTTCGACAAGTTGGAGAGTGAATTCAGACATATTTTGACAGAAAATAGTTATCCACTTCTGGAGTATTATTCTGCGTTGCCCTCCTTTACAGAGGAAACAGGCATTCATCCGTTTTCTTTTCCAGCACCAGTTGTTCAAGAATTGCAAGCCATAACAGAAGTATTGGCTGCCAACAATCGGCTTGAGAAATGCATATCTATCTATGTAGAAGTTCGGATTACAAATGCTCGAGCTACTTTACGAGCTCTTAATCTGGATTACCTCGAATATCAACTGTCTGAATCAGACAGTGTAGAAACGGTAGAGGGTTACATTGATCAGTGGGATAATCACATGGAGTTTGCTGTGAGGCATTTGCTTCAGACAGAGTACAGGCTTTGCAATGATGTTTACCAGAAAGCAGGATCAGATGTATGGATGAGTTGTTTTGCAAGAATCTCAAACAAATGTGGATTTCTTGAAATTCTCAATTTCGGCCGAAAAATCACTAATTGCAAGAAAGAAGCAGTCAAGCTCCTGAAGTTGCTGAAAATCTTTGCCACACTGGACAAACTGAGGTTAGACTTCAATGATCTTTTCAGTAGGAAATACTGTGTTGAAATCCAAAATCAGACGAGATATCTTGTCAAGAAAGTAGTTGAAAATGCTTGTGAAATCTTCTGGGAACTTTTGGCGCAAGTGGAGCTGCAAAGGGATTCCACTCCACCACCAGATGGCAGCATCCCAAGGCTAGTTCGTTTTGTGACTGAGTACTGTAATGAGCTTCTTGAAGATGAAAACGGCCTGTTTCTTACCCGAGTTCTTGATATATATCAAGTCTGGAACAATGTCAAATTTGACGCGGGGCTTCTCTCAAATGAAATTCACAGAATAGTGAAGGCACTTGAGGTCAACTTGGAGACATGGGCCAAGAAGTACAATGACACAACCCTCTTCTGCCTTTTTATGATGAACAATCATCAGTATTTATGCAGCAAGGTTAGTGGAACGAAGCTTGGAGATATAATGGGGCCTTCTTGGTTGTCGGAACTAGAAAACTCTGTAGAGTATTATGCAGCATTTTACATGCGCCAGAGTTGGGAAAAACTTTTGGTGCTTTTATCCGAAGAGGGCTTAACCTTGTTCCCTGATGGTAGAGCCGTTGATCGCAGTCTGGTCAAGAAGAGGTTGACAGTACTTGAAGAGGCGTTTGACGACATTTATAAGAAGCAATCAAAATGGGTATTGCATGACGAAGCCTTGAGATGGAAGGTATGCCAACTTGTAGTTGAGGCTATTGTTCCACCTTACAAGAGATACTTACAGAGATTTATGCATGGATTTGAACATGAGGGAAATATGGGACATCAAGTGAAGTATACTGCTGAGTGCTTGGAGAATTTACTTTACTCACTGTTCCAATCCAAACTTGGCAAGTACAAGATAAGCAAATGCACGGATTTGATTGGCATGAAAACTGCTGTTGCAAGTGGCTTCTCCTCAACCCCTGCTGCTGCATGATTTTCTGTATTCCAAGTTTAATACTAACAATGTAAATCAATACTTAAGTCTTTTTACATATATATAATCTTATAGCATCCGTCTTTGAGGTGTAACTTTGTCGCATAGGAATATGGAAAATAGTGTTTTCTGATTTAACTTTCATGTATGAATATTGATCAAGGGAATTTTCCGGTTTATCGTATTTTAGATTAATAGAGTCGAAATCTAATCAATATGATGTATTTCCATAGTCATGGGAATCAACATAAATTCATAAGAAGTCCATGGCAGGTGGTCCTATGTAGAAAGAGACTAAGCAGTAGTTGGTACTTGGCAGATCTCATTCTCAACTACCACACATTCATTCTTTTCTGAAACTATAGATCCTTTTCTATTCCTCCATTCTAAACTAGGGATAATTGCATCTATGCCTTTCCGGTTAGTCTAATTACCATAACCTCCATAAAGTTGGAATATTACATCGACATCGCTGAATGTTTCAGTAAATAAAAAAGCGAGGAAATATGCATAACGTTATTCAAGCATCCTGATTATTCAAACTTTAGGGGAGTTTATTTGTAACGTTCCTTTAAATTTCATGGTGTGCATTTGTAATTATTCAAACACTAGGGCAGTTTTAATCGTTAGACTAAACCGCAGACCATATAAGTGTAATTACCCCATTAAACTAAGTTAAGTACAAGATCACAGTACAATCCTAAAAAAGGTACAGTTCCAGTGTACCTTTTTTCACTTCACAAATATTCTATTGACACCCCTCTTCATTTAGACCAGCCTTCCCTGAATAATACCAAAATTAACATTAACCAAGTTTGAAAAAACAGAAAGTGTAGCTTCCCCAAATAACACCTTCCTGTCATACCATTTCCTCAGAAAAATCTATTACAAAATGATAAATAAACAGTGATTAATTTCTGTAAATGTCAAGGATTTAAAAATAGACGCGTGTCGAGTTGTACCTGGTGCATCTGTGATTTGAAGTACAGAATTAAGGACCATCTCATATTACATCAGTTATGTTTGTAGTAAAGTATTCTATATTTTGGAGTATCTGCTCGTTTCTTACCACATTCTGGGAGCAGTCTGATGTTTCCTAGGATTCTAAGCATGCCATGTGAGCCTATATCTAAATTATCAAGCACTAGCGAATGAGAACCATGGCGGACGTGTTTCCACTCACTCAACCTTGCAACAGCAAACCAGCTTCATTTTCATCTCCGAAAATGAGTACCGTGTTTGAACTTATAGGAAGAGCAATGCAGTTCCCACTGAACAACAAGAAACTCATGCTCCAAGTATTCATTTTTTCACTTTCCCCATTTCTTCTCCTTGTTTTGCTACAGTATCTGTTAATCAGTCCATTTACAACAAAGCTTGAGGATGGTTATGAAAACTCCTCACTGAATCATCAAGATATAGTCTCCCTTGTCGCACTGGAAATTCCAGTTTCATGCGCTTTGTGTCTTGTCTTCATCTTTTCTTCTGCTATTACCATTTCTGCATCTACGTCAACTCACCAGGGGATCTCTCTTGGTATAACAGAGATGCTGCTCTCCTTGAATTCAAAATGGAATAGAATTTTTGTGTCAGGGCTTTGCTGTTCTTTTCTGATGACAGTTTTTATAGGGATGACAATAATTTTAATGCGGTTGACTGCTCTAATGGGAGTTTTGGCTGTATTTACTTACCCCTATGTAGCATCTATTTGTTTCATTATGCTGGTGATTTCCACAACCGAAGATGAATATCAAGTAAAAGAAGGATTTAGACGGGCTACAGAAATCATCAGATGGAGAAGATTCCAGGGATACCGTTTGATGCTTGTGTTGATACTAATGAGTATTCCAGTTTATGTCATGTCATATGTCACGTTCGCAGATGATGATGACGAAAATGGCTTGATTACACAATCTACTTTCCTACTGGGATCAACAGTTCTTTTTTGCCTGACATATTTTTCCAGCAATGTTGTGTTTACCTTATTTTACCTGGATTTCAAACAGGTTAATGTTGATCACATAGAAGACCAGGGAGCCAAGTATAGTTCAGTGCCTACTTTGCCTAACTAGAGATAGTAAAAAAAGTCATGACCCAATCTTCATGTTTCAAATCCACTTCCTATAGCATCATGCTTAAGCTCATATACTTAGTTAAGACCCTTAGTTTTCGTTCTTTAGTTTTACTCTATTTATTTGATGACTGAGAGACAGTATTAGGCATGATATATCATTGTGAACTCAACAGCTTGTCTGGAATCAAGCAGATACTTTCCATTATCAGATATATAGTATTTGTGTTTGAATCTCTGCATTTTATATAATTTCAAGTATTCATTAATTTAGGATACATGAGAGAAGAAACATAATATTTATCATACCAAAAAGATACCAATATTGTTTCACTGTTTTGCTGTTCTTTAACATTTCTGTAGAAGTCAAGTGACATTACGATAATCCTGGTTTAGTGGATAACAATTACTAAAGGAAAAGGTTACCTTTTAACTTTGCCATATCTGATGTAGACAACTTAATCTTCTTGTTCAATGCAATTTGTGTATCCTGAGCTCTGATTCTGAAGGAGATTCTTTATCCCTGTTCTTATCAGAGGGTGCAAATACTGAAACATTTAGCTAGTAAACTAATAAAATTGCTAAGTATAGCCCATATCTCCTGAAACTTATTTAAAAAAAAAAAAAAGGATAAAAGCATTAAACCCCCTGAACTATACCCCTTGTTGCACTTTGCCCCCTGTCCTTTTAATTTTTGCGACTTGCCCCCTGTACTATAGATAAATAAGCAGTTTGCCCCCTGAGTCCAAATCCAACGGCAAAAAATGTTGACACGTATTCAAATCCAATGGTGAAAAAGTGACTCAGGGGGCAAAGTGCTTATTTATCCATAGTACAGGGGGCAAGTCGCAAAAAATAAAAGGACAGGGGGCAAAGTGCAACAGGGGCAATAGTATAGGGGGTTTAATGTTTTTATCCCTAAAAAAAATGCAAATAAGAATAGACAGCGAGTAAATTTCCGTGAAGCCGCGAGACATGGACCACGGTGATGGTAATTTCAGCAATATTTTGCAGAAAACCTATAAGATTTTCTCTGAATCACCACCCAACACACGTTTTCATCCAAACATAATCTCAATTTCAATTCAGAAGAAACTCAATTACATTTAACATTGCGTAACAAGATTACAAAAAATTTGACTTGAACTTATGTTGAACCTTGTCTCCTCCTATGAAAAATTATAAAATGAAAAGACCAACTCAGGGGTGGTGGAATTTCCTCAACTCAAGTAGATATAATACATGGGAAAAATAAGAGCTAAGGTGATTGTCAAACATTACACTCGTTGAAACTAAAAGTACGAGAAAGAGCTAATTCGAGTTAAACAGCACTTGACATTATCTTCTTCAGATGCTTCACCTTTTCGAATTCAGGGACATGAAAATTCTTTTCTACTTCCCATGCAAGCTGAGACATGCCATTGAAAGATGATTTGGCACCCTTCTCATCTGTTACTTCTCTGGGGAAAGGAATTCGGACCTCGTAAACATCCTTATGTACTGACCTGAGGTGCACATCAAAGCCTAGTCTATCAACCCATACCATCTTGGCATCCAGCACCTAGGAAAACAAAATAATACCCAATGAATTTCCCTATAAAAGAATAATTCAATTGTATATTTGATGCTATTTAGTATGAGACCTCATTTGTTAAGAGTGAATTCGGAGCACTTAAAATTGATTAATTCGGAGCACTTAAGAAAAGAAGATCTTTTAGCATCTATAAGTCCCACTCTCAGTGTTTCTGGAATAGATTCAGAGAGCAGAAAAATAATATATATTTATTAACACCATTCACGGTCTCTGGCCTCAGCATAACTGTGTCCCTCTGCGCTCGACATTCACAGATATTGACCATGCTTTAAATAATTCTAATTCCCACCAACACCAAATGTTAAAAAAACAACCATATCATTTGAAAAATCATCATATCCATACACAAGAAAGAGCAAGAATAACATGGTGTAGTTGTTACAAAAGGGGCGGTGCTTGATGGACATAACCTATAGTGCGTGTGCTTCTTATTATACGTGCATTCAAGGCCTAATCAAATGATTCAATTCCTTTTCTTACATATTGGGCTAATTTAATCTTCATCAACATTGAGGTACAAATCTTCCAATCCAATTCAGCAATATTGATCAATATAAATATGCAAATAACAGATATCAAATGTGCAGAACCTACAGAGAGGCCTGTACAATTAAGCAGACTATATTGAAGAGAAAAAGGAAATATAATTGTTACAAGCAGAAAAGTGGCACCAGTGACTTTAATGCTGCATCTGGTACAAACCTGGAAATCCAAGTCCGCATAAATGTTGCAAAAGCGGAAAACATCTTCTCTATTGTGATTATTTATCTCATCAACAATCTTTTCAGCGCAGCCTCGAAGTGGATCCGGATCTGCTGATGCATATGCTGACGAATTTACCCATACACCAGCCTGGATCACATAATAGCTTATTAGCTCTCATAAAGACATCCAAGTAATCTTGAAAACAAAAACATAGAACTCAGACTAGTACGATAACATGTTTGTTTAAAAATAATGACAGCATAAAAACCATACCTCGGCAAAATCTTCTAACTGAAGTACCCGCTCAACATCAATATAATAGATGTTGCTTTCTTCTACTTCGTCATCAAACCGCTTCTTCCATGCTGAGGAGAACCTCTGTTAAAAAGGAACATGAGAAAGCATATGTGAATTCAATTCATATCAAGAGTTACCTTATAAAAAAATGTAGACTTTACAAAGAATGAAAGCATTTCATGCCACCAATAACATCGTGCTCTATGTAGCTAAAGAAAGATGCCAAACAATACCATGAGCACGCTGGTCAGGGCCCTAAACATAGTACAAAAGATCGACTAAAACTTAATGGTGTTTGATGAACATAAAATACCTTAGTGCACAGATATACACACTCAAATCACACCTATTATCAGTATCTGGTTTAGAGTCCTCATCGTGCGCAAGAGTATTATTCCCATCAAATATATATATATATTGCATACGATCCAGCAACTAAACAAGACCATTAAACCAAACTCGAAAAACACACACCAATCAAAACTATATGAGACATTCATTCTCACCTTCAAAGTCATACTATCCGAAGGTTTGTCGAGGCTCCCTTGTATCGTGCATTGTGGTGTCCGCACCCCGCATTGCTTTAACTGGCTCAAATCATACAAGCAACACGTAAACATTTTGCCAGAATACGAAAAAGCAAACAACAAAAAAGGGGTCAAATTCCCATCAAAGACTAGTATGTTTACATAGACAACCCTCGCAAAAATCAAGAAACACCCCAAAAGACCATAAAAATTGAAACTTTATCACAATGAAACACAACCCATGTTATCAAAAAACCCACCTGAACATGGAAGACTGCACTTCCTATTATTATCAACCCAAAAAGACCATAAAGATTGAAACTTTATCACAATAACACACAAACCATGTTATCAAAAAACCCACCTGAACATGAAGACTACACCTCTTATTATCATCAACAAATAAGTTTCGATTGAAGCACAAAATGGGAGTTCCATTAGAGTCAACAGCGAAACGAACACCTGAGCCTAAAGGCCAACCATCTTGAGTGAGAGTTGAGAGGGTCCCAACAGATGATAGCTCCAAAACAGTTCTTGAGACCTCAGCTGGAAAAGGCTTGTGTTGGTTATGGGCCAATCCTAATTCTAATTGAGGTGGGTTTGAAACTACTGAAACTGATGAGCATTTTAGAGGCTGAATTGGGAACCTTTTGTCTCTCGGTGGGTTGAAGAAGGATGATCTGTTTATGGGTTTAGAGAGAGAAAGTGATGAAGGGGGGAGGAGATGAGAGGTGAGAGATTGGGCGTGAGGAAGCATTTGACCGTTGAGATAAATTTGTGCTGCAGTATTATTGTTCACTGTTGAAGAGGAAAAAGGATGATGGTGAAGATGATGATGATGATGACAAGGAAAATCGTGTTTCTTAAATGATCTCAAGCGTGAACCCCAGAACACCTTTTTTCTTTTTCTTTTTTTTTTTTACTTTCTAAAAAGAAGTGCTCTGTGTCATACGTTCTTGAATTTCTTAGACAAATCCTTTTGCTGCAATAAGTTATTTTCTGCATCATATAATCTTTGAATTTATTTGTCACCTTCTATTGCATTAAGTTAATTTTGTTTCAACTAAGTTCTCTTTGCATATGATTTTTCATGTTTTGTAGAATGACTTTAAGTTTTGAAGAGTACATGACCAACTTTACACCATTTTGTATCATCATCATCTTATTCGAAGTGGATCGGGAATGAAACTGCATGAATCACAATTCACAAGTGTTAAAAGAGAGAAAAGGCTGAAAATTTAGGAAATACGGGAATACATAAATACGGAGCTTCTCTTTTGACGAATAGTACTTAGCTTCTTACATGTCATAATGTTATAAAAATTATTTAAATGTGGTGAATAAATTCGGCACAAGCTCATCCTATACAAAAATTATCCCCTATTCGATATACAATTTTCCATGAAATGATTACTGAATACTGCATAACGCATACAACAGACGTATGGGCAGGACTCGACTTTGCACTCAGAATATTCTTTACTTGTCACAGTATCACACAAATGTATCAACCCAACTGAACATAACACACACCACAAGTTAAATAGTGTGCTCTATATTGCTGGCTGGCTGTTTGTTGTACATAGTTTTCTTTTACCTTCACTTTGTAAACTATTCGACCAATTTTCACAACAAAACTTGCTGACAGATTACATACAGTAAAGGCGAAGTAGCTTCCAATACTCCACAATGTCTTCACTATGCTTCGAGCTGAAAAACTGAATAATCTTTCACCATTAAGATCTCACCACTCAGCTTCTTGGGTACTTGTTGCAAAGCTTTTCCCTCATGCCATGCTTGCCCCACAAGTACACCTGGTCCCGCATGGCGTACATATATTACAACTTGATCATCGAACGGCGATGGATGTTTTGCTAAAATTTACAGAACCCATTAGTCATTTAACGTTGAATTCATAACCCTACTTGTCTGTTTCAGTAATAGTCATTTATTGAGAACAATAATCAAATGTTATCTGGTCACAGGCTGATCAAATATGCATCTGTAAATTAAAACGCCAAGAAAAATTCTTGTCTTTTGACCCATTTCTAAAAGAATGTTAACAAGCCAAAATTGCTCGTCATGTTTCTTTAATTACCAGCAATGAGTTACAGTAGGAGACCCAGAATTCAATTCCAGAAATAATTATGGTAGCTATATGAAGCTCAGACTAATCATTATCTACAGATGCATGTGTGTGTGTGAATGTGTCCCAATGGTCTTAAAGTAGCAAGCCTCATGTCACAAACATAAGATTCTTCACCTGGTTTAGGAAATCCCTGAGGATATTCTCGAAGGTTCAGAAGGCCATCTCCAAATTCATATGCTAAATCACAAGGTTCCTCTGTCGACAACACTTCATTGACGAGTCTGATGCTGAAGTACAAAGGCGCAAAAGTTTTGATGATTCCAAATAGATGGTTTCCGCCTGCATAATCATACTTCTTTATTGTCAAAAGTAACAAACACAAATCGACGAACTATTTATGAGATCCATCATAGCAGAAAATCTTTCCCTATATTAGGAAAAGGGAAAAGATGATACCTGTATGTATGTATTTATGCATGAATGTACGTATATACATGTCGCGTGTGTGTCGGGAGTAGGTAAAATTCCTAAAGCCCACAACTACAAAGACACAATATCCGGACAACTGAAGCTAACATGGTAGAAAATGACGACCGACTAAGTAGTTAGAGAAATGGCAACGCACCAAAGGAATTTTATGTATATGTCCAAGCACTTCTGGAAATACACTGGTCAAATTACTGACAACTTCTTTTTACACTTTTGAGTTTATGCATCACACTTATGTGTCACATAAACTAATATGAAGCAAGCAAAATCACTATTCTTGGGATCAGAAGATGCTATTTGAGAAGGTACGATATTGTAATGCCAAATCTGTGGAATGATTTAAACAAACAATCACTCAAGCCTTTTACGGAATAATACAAGTTTGGAGTAAATAGTACAAACATATGCCCTGTCTGCTCTGTTCTAACAAGAGAAAAATTATACAATCTGGAGTTTCATAAGTTACTTATTGCAACTAATTAAGTCATTAATCAATCAAATTACCAATAAGTCGTCCATAGGCTTTCCCATCTTCGCAGCAAAATATTACCTGGCAAGAAACAAGAAATATCTCAAACATTTTTACAAGTTCGCATCTGGAAAAGTTGCAGGAAGGAAAGAAGAAGTAAAACTAAACACAGAGAAACTTTCAGGGCCTCAACATGAACTCAGAAGACGAACTCACCTTCTCGAATGAATTAATCCAAGCAATACGAAGGGGTGCTGTATCGGTACACAAAGTAAACATTCGTAAGAAACAGAAAGTTACTAAAGCAGAGTAAAAGGAATTTGCCAAGTATCGAGAATAGTTTTAAATAGCCCAAGACTTCTAGTAGCTTAGCATAAAGCAGCTCTTGTTATTCCATAAATCCCCAGATATTATATATATGTAAAAGTATACACTAAAACATGTGTATGTGTATATACTGAAGAATAAAATCAATTCATCAAAATGCTTCGTGTAGCTGTAAATGCTTAAACATAGATGTCGTTGAATACTTCAAATGCTTTTACTTGTCACTTTAAGAGACAACTCTACACTTGTTAAAGATTACGTAATCACTTTGCTCTGCTATAATCAAAACAGAAAAGGAATGACAAACTCACAAAAACCATGTGCCTAGGTGTTCCTTCTCCAGACAAACTGCAGCTAGTTGATCTTGCCATTTTGCATTGATATGCCAATGAAAGATGTCTCCAGCTGGGTTACTAGCCGGGAATAAGACCGCAGCTTGCGATCTAGGTTATCAGGATCAAACCGCTGCGCATGCTGGTCGATAACCCGGCTCACAAGCTGGTCTAGTTTACGGAAATCAAAATCCAAGCTAGAAAGTTTGCGCTTTTCGATTTATTTTCTAAGAAAACTGTTTTGCAGTCAATATGTCAAATTCACATCCAGAGGTTTAGCTATGACAAGAAAATAGAATACCGACTCGAAAAATTACAAAAGAAAACACACTTTGCAGGATCAGCCACAGAGTTTAACAACCAGAAAAGGGTAAATAATTTAGTAAAGTTAGGTATTAACCTCCACTTGTTCGACACTTCCACAACTCAACTGAACCTGTGTGATTCCCATCAGAGAGCAAGCTAGATGAACTTCTCTTCAATAATTTGGGATCATCATATCGTGTTCCGGCTATCTCCCAAGTTCGTGATATAAGTCTATGAAAAGTTCCAAAAACTTAAAACGCAACAATGGACTTTAAGCAAATATCCGTAATATAAGTCTACAAAAAGTTCTAGAAAATTAAAATGCCATACGCATCCCTAATATGGTCCATTGCGATTAACCAGAAATGATGTTGAGCCCATAAACAACATTTCATGAGAAATAACACATGGTACATCAGTTATAATAGTATCCTTTAGTAAGCTACTTGTACACTGAGTTACTCCGTCAACCAAAAGGGCAGTCTTTTAAGGAGCCTTTCCGGTTTAGACCAGAACAGCTAACCACCGATGAGATACTAATTCAAGCGAAAACGTTTTAGGGGATGTAATACCACATTTTGACCCTAAACCTTAATGCATAAGGTTTATTTCCACAAATGTATCACTCACTTGGCTCATTTTCTTTTAGAACAATTTCATACTTGATTTTCCAACAATCTCTCCTTTAGTGCAAATCTTTTCCAAATCTTACAGGCTATTCTCCTCAAGAAGATTTCTCGAAGTGCACTCCTGAGATCCATGTTAACCACCACCTGTTCCACTCTTACCCGAGCCCCCACCTCCACCCCCGTCTGCATATCCGTTCCCCAGCCGAACGATCGGGTCTAATATCACAGTTAACACCAAGAGAGCAAACTACCTATGAAGAATTTAGGCTATACACATAGCGTTGCTTGTAACAAGAAATTAGTTTTACTCTCTAACTCCTCTTCTCATTTCATATTACCGGGTTGCGTCGTAAGTTAATTAGTCTTGCTAGTACAACTTTCCATTTTGGTGTTATTATTGTCATTTTCGTAGGAACAAGTACCCATAATTTTCTTAGCAATAATAAACAAAGTTAAAAACTTGGGAGACGAACCTGGGGCTTAGCAGGGACAATAGGTGATGCCGTCTTTCATCTGGGATGTCTTCAATTTTTTTCCTGACGATACAAGCATCAAATTCAAGAAGTGGGAACTGAACTCCAACATTAAGTAATAACACAAGTACAAAGCATTACATACCAAAGATAAGAAGCGGGATTATACGAAGAAGGGTCCAATGGGATGAGGTCCTTTGGAGGATCAAGAAACGTTACAACGTCCTGTTCGTCATAGTACACTACTTTTCCGTTTTGAGAAACTTCGTACGGCTTCTCATCCCATGACGACCTCGTTTTGGCATTTGGTCGAACATTTAATCTGCAATGTTTTGCTCTTGTTGTTGTTGTATTCTTAAAGGTTAAATTGTGTGTGCGGTGAAGGAATGACGGCGATGGGCGGCGCCACTGAGCAGCTCCGCCGTGCCACGTGGAGGCGGTTGCACTTGCAGTGGAACTGGCTCTCATTTGTGTTCCCGCTCACAAGTCTGAGAAGAAGCTAATGGTACATATTATTATTAGTATTATTGTTATTGTTCTTATTTGTTACTCAAATATTTGTTACTCATTCAGTTTAATAGGAAGCAATTGAATACCTTTATAATTAACTAGCTTCTCACATTTTTCTGTAGTAGATTACTTGTTAATTTTGGCGCAGTTTTTTGTCACCTTTGTTAAGTTTGCTATTATTTTGTGGTATCTTTTGTTGGGTTAAACACACACTTTATTCAACACAAACACGCAAATTATTACACTCAATCACACACAATTTGAACACTCACATCTCACTCTTCTTCTCTCTGTGAGTGATAATGAAACTGAAGAATCTTAATTTATAAACTTGATGTGGGGTATTTTCGTCTGGATACGTGTCCGCTCTCCAACACTCCACTTCAGACTGCTTTAGTTCCTGCTGAATGCTTAAGCAGCTTTTGAGTTCAGAACCTGCACTCAACACTACACGTAAACTAAGCCGGTGCCTCATCCGGCGAAGGCACTCCGACGCTCAATCAGATAGGTCGGAATGTGAGGTATTGTCGTCAGAGACAATAACTCGAACAAATAGGTCGAATTTAGCTCAAATATGTCGAATTTGAGCCGTACAGGTCGAATAAGCACACCTCGAAATGGTATTGAGACCTGAGATGAAGGCACCAAAATAGGTCGAATTACCCTCAAATAGCTCGAAATACACTCTATATAGATCGAACAAGAGCTATTGCAATATAGCTCGAATTATTGCTCTATAGCTCGAATTCGATGTATATAGCTTGAAATTAAATGCTTGGAAAATAAAAACGTACTTTAGAATGAGGCATGAGACCCCCTTATATAGCAATAAGAGTCCTTATTCAGCTAGAAGTGCTATCCAAGTCGAACTATAACTCTAAATAGGTCGAATTAGACATATTTTGCAATAGCTCGAATTGGGCCTTCAAATAGGTCAAACTGGGCCTCAAATAGATTGAATTTGGGCCCATATAGCTCGAACTGGACTTCTGGGCCTCAAATAGATTGAATTTGAGCCCATATAGCTCGAATTGGACTTCTGGGCCTCAAATAGATCGAATTTGAGCCCATATAGCTCGAATTGGGCTTCTGGGCCTCAAATAGATCGAATTTGAGCCCATATAGCTCGGATTGGGCTTGATATAACTCGAACTAGGCCTTTTCGGGCCCAAATAGATCTCGCTTGGGCTCAATTTGGGCCTACTTGGGCCGATTTCCGAGTTTTGCCTTGAATTGTAATTTTGCATTAAAAAATAATGGTGCTGACGTGGCATAATATATCCCGAAATACGTTCGTGTATTGTATCGGATATTATGACGTGGCGGTACCGAAATATGGTACATCAAAACTAAACACACACACCTAGTCAACTAATATTATTAATTGTACACTTCACAAATACCACAAGTTTTCTACCGGCAAATCTTGAGAAATATTGTTGATTGACAAAAGAAGTTTCTTGTTCCGACGAGGTGTGCGGATGAAAGTGGTGGTTGAGGAGGATACATCAACAATCTCCCCATCCGGCCTCAACCCAATGTAATCTCGTCACAAAGTTCTTCTCTCTCTTTTGTTAAAGAGGAACGCAATTTGTTATTTGCCTCTGAACATTTTGGGGTGAACTCCCCCTTGCTCAAAACACCTCTTTCTCCCAATTTCCTTAAATAAAGGTAAATAAACGTGAAGGTATATCCCACCTCCGTATACCAAATCTTTCTTTGAATTACCGTGAAGAAAGACACACACAATCATAACAGTATTTTATCTCACTTTTTATCTCTTTCTCCGAATTAACATAGAGAAAGGAAATACAACCATGAAGATTAGCTAATCTTCGTATACCATCATCCTCTTTTCTTCGGCTAAAGACAATGGTAAACGATCATGGAGATGTTTATTCTCTGTACTCTTCGTTCTCTTCTCTGAAACGCCATGGAGAAAGGTATGCCCTCCTTGTTATGAATTATGCGACATCATCGGAAAAGGTGACCATCATGTCACCACTTTACTGTTTATTATTTAGACTGCTTTGTGCCAGTTGTTCTCTTAGAACTTTCTACAATTTCTTTTCTTGTGACCCACAATGCCACAACGATAACATATCAGAGTATCTTCGTATTGACTTGCGTTGTCGGTGACGTTGTCCCTCTCTTGCGGTGTGCTTCCACTGTCACGACCTCTACCTCTTCCTCTGCCTCTTCCACTACATCATTCTTTCTTGTAGATAAGGGCATACGACTCCTCCGTGTGATTCTCTTTTCTTTGGGCATCCTCGTTTAGTAGAGCGTCTGTGACCATCTCCATGGTAACTTTACCACTAGTGGCAGAATTACTTAGCGTGACAACAATAGTCTCCCAATTGTCAGGTAGATAACTTAGCAACAAGATGGCTTGTTACTCATCTTTAGAACCTATTCAGCAGCAGCAAGCTGGTTTACGAGGTCCTGAAGTTGACTCGTATGCTCTGCTATAGACGTACCACTTCGTAGCTTGTGGTTCACCAAACGCCTCATAAGTAGAGTTTTGTTACCCGTCGTTTTTGCCTGGTACATATTACCTAGCTTCTTCCATAGGTCGTAAACACTTTGTTCTTGTGCAACATGATGGAACACGCTGTGGTCATTCCATTGTCGAATCTGAGCCACAGTCTTTTTGTTCATTTTCGTCCATTCAGCATCTGTCATCTTCTTCGATTTTACGCCATTATTCTCAATTGGCTAAGCTAAGTCCTTCAAATTCAGTAAATCTTCCATACGAGGCTTCAACATACTGTAATTTGTGGACGCCAATCAAATCATGGTATCCGAAGTTGAATTTTCCATGAAATTATCGTGCATCGGCGTGTTATCATGGTATCATGGTATCGTGCAACGAAATCGGCATCGGCGTAAAAAACCAATATTTTGACCAAAAATATCAAAATTCGAAAATAGGTCGAATTTACTATTTTTGGTTACTCGAATTAGTATAGGTCGAAATTACCTTTGAAAAAGATAACTCGAATTCCAGAAAATTTTTGCTGGAAATAGCTCGAATTTGCATATTGGTCGAAATTACCCTCCAATTATAACTCGAATTTCGAGAAAAATTTCCCGGAAAATAGCTCGAATTTGCATATAGGTCGAATTTGAGGGCATTTTAGTAATTCCCGCATCATTTCGCCTATAAATACTCCACTCCCAGCTTCATTTCCTCATTTCGCGCCTAAGCATTCCTCCAGAGCTCTCGAGAAATAGCTCGATTTTATAGCTTGAAATTACTAAATATAGTAAGTGCGCTGAAATAAGTCGAAATTGCTCCCAATATAGTAAGTCTAGCAGAATAGCTCGAAAAAACTCCATATAGCTCGAAAAACACCTCAAATAGATCGAAATTGACTTGAATAGCTCGAAAAATCCCCTGCTAATTATATCCTTTGGTGAGTTATAAATAACTCGAAAATATAGCTCGAATTTCCTGGTGAAATTCGAGTTATAACACTTAGAAAATTTTCTCAATTTCTGAATTTTTTTTAAAATGATAATAATTTTAACTTTTTCGCAGATTTGTTCACGACGGCGCGAATTCGGCGTAACCGGTCTCCACGACGTCCATCACCACCTCGATCTCACCAACGTGCCTACTATAACTCGCGCAATCAACCACGAGATTCTTCATATCGGAATCCTCGTAACTCAAACACAAGGCGTCCATCGTCCCCGATTCGTCCTCGGCAACCAGAACCTGCCCGAATCCGAGTACCTGGCGCACCGAAGTTGTTTGTACCTGTGCAGAGGTCATACGAGCAAATCGACCCAAACGAAGAAGTTTCTGTAGATCTAGACCCTCGTGCTGGTAATCTTTCAACCTGAACCTCTTTATGACGCGAGTTATTGATCTTGAGTCTTCCAGTAGTAGTAGGGAAAATAGTAGTGAATCTTCTAAGTCGTCTAAGGCTAAGGAAAATGAGTCGACTAGCGGCAGTTGTAATGACTCAAGTGACGAGACCTCATCTAGCAATGAGAGAAGATCTAGCAATGATAGGGCGTCTGATATGGAAGTAGACATCCTAGGAGATGACGAGGTTGAGTCTAACCCTCTCCCCATCGTGCCTTATTTGCCTCTACCCGACGATGCTCCCATACCTGCCGCAAACTCTCCTGAACAACTCGCTGGGCGAAACTTGATTAACTTTGATTAGTTTCCTTCTTCCCTTACTCACGACATAGCTTATTATCGTGATACCTATGACATCCCTGATACTTATGAGATTATCGTTCCTGGGCCAGATGATAGGATAAACAACCCGCCAGAAGGGTGTCTCACTGTATTCAGTAGTTATCTCCATTGTGGCTTACGGTTTCCCGTATCCCCTGTTGTTTCAGAAATCATGGCCTCTCTCAATTCTTGTCCTTCACATTTTACCCCCAACGCATACACACAGATGTATGCTTATGCGATGCTAACCCGCGTCTTTGACCTCCCGTGTTCTGTAGCCGGTTTTTGGCAATTGTTCTTAATGAAATTCCGTAATAGAGGTGTAGACGCCGGGTTTTACTATTTGAGCTCGCGAAAGAAGTAATGCTTCCTGTCTGATCTAGGAACGAGCTTCGGGGCTCACTGGAAGAAATAATGGTTCTTCATCAAGGAATCCAAGCCCCAGGAATTCCGATTCAAGCGGCTTTGGACTGACGCCCGTCCATCGCCCAGACGCCCCGATCCTCCTCTCTATAGCCAGACAGTGGTTAAGAACTTGAAAGAGCATCAGTTTGATGCTTTTGAGTTGACCACCACCCCAGTGTTGCGGGCCGGCGTAGGGCTGTTCACGGTCCGGGTTTTTGGCCCAACGGGCCGGTTTTTTAAAAACCAGTTTACCCGTTAAGCCTAAAAACCCAAACCGTTAACCGGACCGTTTGAAACGGTCCGGTTAACGGGTTTTGGCCTAACCCGTTAACATTTTTTCCTATTTAAAAAAAAAAATATTATCCAATAAAATCTCAAAAAAAATATATTCAACAATCAAATAATATTCATGCACAACTCAAATTTTCATTACTTCTCCAAATCAAAATATTCAAAGTAATATAAATACATAATTCCATAACATTCATACACAACTTAAAGCATAATCAATAAATCATCAACAACAAAAGGAATAGTTTCATTACATCTCCCCAACTCAAAATATTCAAAGCAATATAAATGCATAATTCCATAATATTCATACACAACTAAAAACACAATCATCAACAACAAAATGAATAGTTTCATTACATCAACAAATCACAATATTCAAAGCAATATAAATGCATAATTCATGTGTTCAAAGATAAAAATTAATATTTGAATGTTTAAATTAAAACCCTAAACCCTCTACTAACGTTTTTTACAATTACAAAAAAAAAAAATAATAATAATTAACGGTTAACGGTTTAACCGTTAGCTTAACGGTTTGGGTTTTTAAAACCCAGTTTACCCGTTAGGCACTTTTTTGCGAACCGTTAACCGGACCATTTGGAAACGGTCCGGTTTGGGTAAACCGATAAGCACGGTCCGGTCCGGTTACCCGTTTCGGACCGGACCATGAACACCCCTAGGCCGGCGGTTATACTCATCATGCAGGCGTTGAGTCTTCTGTTTTTGGTATAACACTATGCATGTTTGTCCTTTTTACTTGTTGACTTTATGTCTTCCTTTATTGCCTTCTAACCTTTGCATTATTTTTGATTTTCAGAGCACATCGTTATGGACAAGACGAAGAAGAGGCTGGCCGCTATGAAGCGCGGCGCGAACGCTCCTCAGGCCTCAGTGCCCATTCCTGAGAAGACCAGTCGCCGTGGTGCGAAGACGGCTGGCACTAGTTCGAGAGGCGGCAGTGCTCCTACCCCTCCTTCCACCGCTGCTGTCTCGACTCGAGGGTCGGAACGTGGTAGGGGTTCTTCTTCTGCTCCTGCTCCTGCGCCTTCTGCTGCTCCTCCGCAGTCGACTGTTGAGGCTGCTCCTAGATCACCACCTATCGGTTCTGAGCCGATTGTTCCGGAGCTTTCTCCTCCACCAGCACCTTCAACTGGAAGAGTGCATCTTCCATCTGTTGCTGAAGCGGCTCGTCATTTCAATGAGGCTAACCCAGAGCCAGCGACCAGGAAGAGGTCTGCGACTGCTGAGGAGATTCGACGGGGTAAGCGTCCCGCGCATGACAAATCAAACACTTATGAAGATGATGAGCTTGACATCAATGTGGAGGAGATAGTGCGAGCTACGGTCGATTCAGGACAGTTCACAATGAAGGATACTACATCCCTTCGACTCATCAAGGGATTTATGCCTGACTTCGACCGCCAGCTTTACTACCAGGCGATGGGGCACACGAAGTTGGTCAGCCGTGCTGCCTTGTCTATGTGCGAGGTTTGTGCACTTATATCACTGACTTTCTCCATCTTTTGTAGTTCTTCATCAACTTTCAGACCATGGCGGAGAATTTCGACATGGTCATGACTTCTCAGGATCAGCAGAGGGCGCTGATGGACATGCACCTCTCTTCAGCCTTGCAAGCTCAACGACTGGAGAAACAAGCCAAGGAGGCTAAGGCTGAAGTTGAGAAACATCTTATTGTAGCCGTCGACGAATTGAAAGTAGTGCAGGCCAAGCTGGAGGCCTTGAAAGCAGCTAAGGCTGCCATTGACAAGGAGCTCATTGAGGAGAAGCGACTGTCTAGTCAGCTCACCACCGATTGCTATCATGCCACTTCCCTTGTTGACGACCACGTTGACACCATCAGGACGATGCAGGATGCCGCTGCTGCTGCTGAGGCAGAACGTGCGAGACTCGAGGCTGAGCTAGCGGATGTCAAAGTTTGCCTTGCGACTGCTGAGGAGGATGGCTATAACATGGCCATGAACGAGGTAGTCCTCTCTTACTTGACTTTATTTCTCTTTTCTTGATGTCTTGTGTTTTGTACTTACTTTCTCTTCACTCGGTTCGTAGGAGCTCCCTGATGAGGATAAGGTGATGGTAGCCATCGAGTTCTTCCGCTCGGCTACATGGGAGCAGATTGCCATGGAGAGGGGCGGCTTTGATACGACCAAGGGCTACAACATGGCCCTTGATGACATCGTCGCCCGAGGTGCCCTCGCTCCTTGGTTCAAGAAAGAAGATTTCAATGTCCTCAACTGCCTGAACGAGGATGATACAGAGGTCGGTGAATCCTCAGGTGCTGCTGCTGCCGATCCTTCTCTTGCTGATCCGTCTCCTGCTGAGCCTGCTCCTGCTGCGGAAGTTGGCGAACCTAAGCATGATCCATTCACCTCCTTCTATCCTCTCCGTCAGGTATGGCTCTCTGACTTTGCTGATGAGCAGCCATCCACGTCTACTGCTGCTGCCGCTGCTCCAGATGAGCCCCTGGAGGAGGGTGAGATGGGTTTCGACCCTCAGGTCTTGGATCATCCTGCTGAGGGCGATCAGCCTATGCCCGATGCCACTGTTCCTACTCCTGCTCCTCGTTAGATTTCTCCCGTGGATGACACCGGGCCTCTGAACGAGTCATTCGCAGATATTCAAGAGCAGAGCGAGGGTGCTGTGAAGTCTCTAGGGCTGAATTTGCTGCCTTGATCACTTTGAGTGGCCTGCGTGGCCTTATTCTTGGCGTCTGTGCCTTAGCTTAGTACTTTTGAACATCTTTTCATTCCGTACAGTGTATTCACAGCAGTACATTCTTTCCGTACAGTATATCTTGTTGACTTGTGCGCGATATTAGCGCTTATCCATTGCTAGTACAGTTTGACTTTAGAAATCTTTGAATGTCGTTACTTTGTCTTGTTAAATCTTCACTCATATGTGTCTACTTTTTAAGTTTATAGTTGTCACTTGCTAAAACACTTAAGTTTTATAAAAAAGTATATGTGAGAGTGCGAGAACTTGTGCTCGACTCTACGAGGCTTGTGCTCGTTGTGCGAAGCTAATGTTCGCGCTTGCGAAGCTATGTTCGCGGGAGTGTGAAGACTTGTGTTCGACTCCACGAGGCTTGTGCTCGTTGTGCAAAGCTATGTTTGCGCTTGCGAAGCTATGTTCGCGGGAGTACGAGGACTTGTGCTCGACTCCACGAGGCTTGTGCTCGTTGTGCAAAACTATGTTTGCGCTTGCGAAGCTATGTTCGCGGGAGTACGAGGACTTGTGCTCGACTCCACGAGGCTTGTGCTCGTTGTGCGAAGCTATGTTTGCGCTTGCGAAACTATGTTCGCGGGAGTACGAGGACTTGTGCTCAACTCCACGAGGCTAGTGCTCGTTATACGAAGCTAATGTTCGTTTTGATTAAGTATTTAAACTTAAAGTTTGTAGACAGTATGAGTTTAACTTTATGTATCCTGATAGATTGTAATCTTGCGGGTAATGAGTAGGCAACGGCTAAACTTGAATAAAATAAGAGATTTTATTAGTTTTGGGACTGAGCTCGAGTAACTTTCGAGTTGCCTACGTATCCCGCCGTATATAGGTTGACTAGGAATCAAGTCCCCGTAGTTCGCTGCTAACTATTACAATGAGAATCCGCGTAAAGGGACTCGTAATTCGTAAAAGAATAAGCGAATGAAGTATTGAAACTATAGTCCTATCATGCCACAAGGCCATTAGAAAACTAGTGTTCTAACTATAAAACCTTCGTAAGTTCTTGACGTTCCAGGGGCGTGACAAAGTCCTTCCACCCAACTCTTGTAACTAGTAATATCCTTTTGAGCTTGCTTTCTCCACTCTGTAAGGTCCTTCCTAGTTTGGCTTCAACTTTCCAACGTGCTTGGTAGCTTCAACTTTTCTAAGTACCAAGTCCCCCACTTGAAAGTTCCTGAAACGAACTTTGTTGTCATATGCTTTCGCCATCATAGATTTATACGCTTGAGTACGTTGGTATGCTGCTTCCCTTGTTGCTCCGATCAACTCCAGATCCATTTGTCTTGCCCTTAATGCCTGCTCCTCATCATATGTAACATTACGATAAGTTGGCATTCCAATCTCAACCGGTATCACTACTTCAGATTAATAACATATCAGAGTATCTTCGTTTTGACTTGCATTGTCGGTGACGTTGTCCCTCTCTTGCGGTGTGCTTCCGCTGTCACGACCTCTTCCTCTTCCTCTACCTCCTCCACTACATCCTTCTGTCTCGTACACAAGGGCATACGACTCCTCTGTGTGATTCTTTTTTCTCCGGGCATCCTCGTTTAGTACATAGTCTGTGATCATCTCCATGATAACTTTACCACTAGGGTCAGAATTACTGAGCGTGACAACAAGAGTCTCCCAATTGTCAGGTAGAGAACTTAGCAACAAGACGGCTTGTTCCTCATCTTTGAGAACCCATTCAGCGGTAGCAAGCTGGTTTACGAGGTCCTGAAATTGACTCGTATGCTCTGCTATAGACGTACCACTTCGTAGCTTGTGGTTCACCAATCGCCTCATCAGCAGAGTTTTGTTACGCGCCTTCTTTGCCTGATACATATTAGCTAGCTTCTTCCATAGGTTGTAAGCACTATGTTCTTGTGCAACATAATGGAACACGATGTGGTCAATCCATTGTCGAATCTGAGCCACAGTCTTTTTTGTTTATTTTTGTCCATTCGGCATTCGTCATCTTCTCCTATGTTACGTCTTTATTCTCAATTGGCTAAGCTAAGTCCTTCAAATTTAGTAAATCTTCCAAATGAGGCTTCCACATGCTGTAATTTGTGGAAGTCAGTCAAATCATGGTATTCGACGTAGACTTTTCCATGAAAAAATTCAAGTAGTTTGCTTAAATTTGACTTTTGGGGCTAAATCAGGACAAACGAAGGTCACGGTTGGACTCAGAATGGTCAAAAACATTGGAAACGAGTCTGACCTTGATGAAAACCGATCAAAAATGAGGTGACTCGGCCTCGAACTGAATTGTGAACAATAAACCGAATCGAATCCGGCCAGACCAGAATCGGACCGGTTGAACCAAAATTGACCTGGCAGAAACAAACCGGATCGGATCCATGCTGGATTTTGGGCCAGGATCCTTCTTCTTCACCCCGATTAGCGAGTTGGGCCGAGTTAACTCGCGAAAAACTCGTCAGTGTGACTCAGTGGGTTCTTGTGGCCGAAAAATCTCGAAGAAAAATATATATATTCAGAATCCCCGCTACACGAGCTTCCTAACCACAACGCTGAAACACAAATTTGTAACGAAATTTTGGTCCGAATTTTGACAGAGCATCAAAAACTTTGAAAAAAATCATAAAAATGGCCTAGGATCTCAACCAAAGCTCTTGATACCAATTGTTGGGTTAAACACACACTTTATTCAACATAAACACTCAAATCACAACACTCAATCATACACAATTTAAACACTCACATCTCACTCTTTTTCTCTCTGTCAGTGGTAATGAAACTGGAGAATCTTAATTTATAAACTAAACACACACCTGGCCAACTAATATTATTAATTGTACTCTTCACAAATACCACAAGTTTTCTACTGGCAAATCTTGAGAAATATTGTTGATTGACAAAAGAAGTTTCTTGTTCCGACAAGGCGTGCTGATGAATAGTGGTGGTTGAGGAGGATACATCAGCAATCTCCCCATCCGGCCTCAACCCAATATAATCTCATCACAAAGTTCTTCTCTCTCTTTTATTAAAGAGGAACGTAATTTCTTATTTGCCTTCGAACATTTTGGGGAGACCTCCCCCTTGCTCAAAACACCTCTTTCTCCCAATTTCCTTAGATAAAGGTAAATAATCGTGAAGGTATAACCCACCTCCTTATACCAAATCTTTCTTCGAATTATCGTGAAGAAAGCCACACAATCATAACAGTATTTTATCTCTTTTTATCGCACTTTTTATCTCTTTCTCCGAATCACCTTAGAGAAAGGAAATACAACCATGAAAATTAGCTAATCTATGTATACCATCATAACAGTATTTTATCGCACTTTTTATCTCTTCCTCCGAATCACCTTAGAGAAAGGAAATACAACCATGAAAATTAGCTAATCTACGTATACCATCATCCTCTTTTCTTCGGCTATAGATAATGGTAACCGGTAATGGAGGTGTTTATTCTCCGTACTCTTTGTTCTCTTTCTCCGAAACGCCGTGGAGAAAGGTAGGCCCTCCTTCTTATGAATTATGTGACATCATCGGAAAAGGTGACCATCGTCTCAACACTTTCTTGTTTATTATTTAGACTGGTTTATGCCAGTTGTTCTCTTAAGAACTTTCGACAATTTCTTTTCTTGTGACCCGCAGTACCACAATGATAACATATCGGAGTATCTTCCTATTGACTTGCGTCGTCGATGACGTTGTCCCTATTTTGCGGTGTGCTTCCACTATCACGACCTTTTCCTCCTCCTCTGCCTCTGCCTCTACCTCTTCCTCTGCGTCCTCCTCTACATCCTTCGTTCTCGTAGACAAGGGCATACGACTCCTCCGTGTGATTCTCTTTTCTTCGGGCATCCTCGTTTAGTAGAGCGTCTGTGACCATCTCCAAAGTAACTTTACCACTAGGGGCAGAATTACTGAGCGTGACAACAAGAGTCTCCCAATTGTCAGGTAGAGAACTTAGCAACAAGGTGGCTTGTTCCTCATCTTTGAGAACCCATTCAGCAGCAACAAGCTTGTTTGCAAGGTGTTGAAATTGACTCGTATGCTATGGTATAGACGTACCACTTCATAGCTTGTGGTTCACCAAACGCCTCATCAGCAAAGTTTTGTTACGCGCCGCCTTTGCCTGGTATATATTAGCTAGCTTCTGCCATAGGTCGTAAGCACTCTGTTCTTGTGCAACATAATGGAAGAGGTTGTGGTCAATCCATTGTCGAATCTGAGCCACAGTCTTTTTGTTCATTTTCTTTAGCATATATCATCTTCTCCGATTGTACGCCATTATTCTCAATTAGCTAAGCTAAGTTCTTGAAATTCAATAAATCTTCCATACGAGGCTTCCACATGCTGTAATTTGTGGAAGTCTGTCGAATCATGGTATCCGACGTTGAATTTTCCATGAAAAAATTCAACTAGTTTGCTTAAATTGGACTTTTGAGGCTAAATCATGACAAACGAAGGTCACGGTTGGACTGAGAATGGTCGAAAACGTTGGTCACGAGTCTGACCTTGATGAAAACTGATCGAAAATAAGGTGCTCGGTCTTGAACTGAATTGTGAACAATGAACCGAACCGAATTCGGCAAGACCAGAATCGGACCGATTGAAACAGAACTGACCTAGCAGAAACAAACAGAATCGGATCCATGCTGGATTTCGGGCCTCGATCCTTCTTCTTCACCCGGATTAGCGAGTTGGGCCGAGTTAACTCGCCAAAACCTCGTCGGCGTGACTCGGTGGTTTCCGGTGGGCAAAATATCTTGAAAAAGAAATATATATTCGGAATCCTCCCGACACGAGCTTCCTAACCACAATGCCGAAACAAAAATTCATAACGAAAGTTTTGGTCCGAATTTCGACAGAGCTTCAAAAAATTTGAAAACATCATAAAAATGGCATAGGATCTCAACCAAAGCTCTTGATACCAATTGTTGGGTTAAACATACACTTTATTCAACACAAACACTCAAATTACAACACTCAATCACACACAATTTAAACACTCACATCTCATTCTTCTCCTCTCTGTGAGTGACAATGAAACTGAAGAATCTTAATTTATAAACTAAACACACACCTGGCCAACTAATATTATTAATTGCACTCTTCACAAATACCACAAGTTTTCTGCTGGCAAATCTTGAGAAATATTGTTGATTGACAATAGAAGTTTCTTGTTCCAACAAGGTGTGCGGATGAATAGTGGTGGTTGAGGAGGATACATCAGCAATCTCCCCCTCCGGCCTCAACCCAATATAATCTCATCACAAAGTGCTTCTCTCTCTCTTTTGTGAAAGAGGAACACAATTTCTTATTTGCCTTTGAACATTTTGGAGTGAACTCCCCCTTGCTCAAAACACCTCTTTCTCCCAATTTCCTTAGAGAAAGGTAAATAATCATGAATGTATATCCCACCTCCGTATACCAAATCTTTCTTCGAATTACCATAAAGAAAGGCACACAATCATAACAATATTTTATCTCACTTTTTATATCTTTCTCCGAATCACCATAGAGGAAGGAAATACAACCATGAAGATTAGTTATTCTTCGTATACTATCATCCTCTTTTCTTCGGCTATAGAGAATGGTAACCAATCATGGAGATGTTTATTCTCCGTACTCTTCGTTCTCTTTCTCCAAAACGCCATGGAGAAAGGTATGCCCTCCTTCTTATGAATTAAGCGACATCATCAGAAAAGGTGACCATCTTCTCATCACTTTCCTGTTTATTTTTTAGACTGCTTTGTGCCCGTTGTTCTCTTAAGAACTTTCGACAATTTCTTTTCATGTGACCAGCAATGCCACAATAATAACATATCAGAGTATCTTCCTATTTACTTGCGTCGTCGGTGACGATGTCCCTCTCTTGCGGTGTGCTTCTACTGTCACGACCTCTTCCTCTTCCTCTGCCTCTGCCTCTAACTCTTCCTCTGCCTCCTCCTCTACATCCTTCGTTCTCGTAGACAAGGGCATACGACTCCTCCTTGTGATTCTCTTTTCTTTGGACATCCTAGTTTAGTAGAGCGTCTGTGACCATCTCCATGGTAACTTTACCACTAGGGACAGAATTACTGAGCGTGACAACAAGAGTCTCCCAATTGTCAGGTAGAGAACTTAGCAACAAGGTGGCTTGTTCCTCATCTTTGAGAACCCATTCAGCGGCAACAAGCTGGTTTACGAGGTTCTAAAATTGACTCGTATGCTCTGCTATAGACGTACCACTTCGTAGCTTGTGGTTCACCAAATGCCTCATCAACAAAGTTTTGTTACGCGCCGCCTTTGCCTGGTATATATTAGCTAGCTTCTTCCATAAGTCGTAAGCACTCTGTTCTTGTGCAACATAATGGAACATGTTGTGGTCAATCCATTGTCGTATCTGAGCCACAGTCTTTTTGTTCATTTTCGTCCATTCAGCATTTGTCATCTTCTCCTATTTTACGCCATTACTCTCAATTAGCTAAGCTAAGTTCTTCAAATTCAATAAATCTTCCATACGAGGCTTCCACATGCTGTAATTTGTGGAAGTCTGTCGAATCATGGTATCCGACGTTGAATTTTCCATGAAAAAATTCAACTAGTTTGCTTAAATTGGACTTTTGGGGCTAAATCAGGACAAACGAAGGTCACGGTTGGACTCAGAAATGGTCGAAAACGTTGAAAACGAGTCTGATCTTGATGAAAACTAATCAAAAATGAGGTGACTTGGCCTCGAACCGGACTGTGAACAATGAACCGAACCGAATCCGGCCTAACTGGAATCGGACCGGTTGAACCAGAACTGATCTGGCAGAAACAAACTGGGTCGAATTTAGGCCGGATTTCGGGCCTCGATCCTTCTTCTTCACCCGGATTAGCGAGTTCGGCTGAGTTAACTCGCTAAAAACTCATCGGCGTGACTCGATGGTTTTCGGTGGCCGTAAAATCTCGAAAATATATATATTCGGAATCCTCTCGACACGAGCTTCCTAACGGTAATCCCGAAACACAAATTCGTAACGAAACGTTTGGTCCGAATTTTGACAGAGCTTCAAAACCTTTCAAAAAATCATAAAAATGGCTTAGGATCTCAACCAAAGCTCTTGATACCAATTGTTGGGTTAAACACACACTTTATTCAACACAAACACTCAAATTACTACACTCAATCACATACAATTTAAACACTCACATCTCACTCTGCTTCTCTCGGTGAGTGATAATGAAACTGAAGAATCTTAATTTATAAACTAAATAGACACACCTAGCCAACTAATATTATTAATTGCATTCTTCACAAATACCACAAGTTTTCTACCGGCAAATCTTGAGAAATATTGTTGATTGACAAAAGAAGTTTCTTGTTCCAACAAGGTGTGCGGATGAATAGTGGTGGTTGAGGAGGATACATCAACATCTTTTTTGTTCTTCTTCTTGTTCTTCATAATGTAAGCACCATGCACAATGACTCAAACTGGGTAAAGGAAAGGGCTGATAAAATATGACTTGACTTTTCAGTTGAAGACTAAGGTTTTTGGGAGTACTGTAATGTTTGTTCTTTGCATGATTAGTGCCTTTCTTCAATGATTTCATATATTATGATAACTTTGGTTTACATGCATACTCCCTGTATAATATATGTTGACAGATTGGCTATGCATGAGGAGTCATCAACCAGGCGGAAAGTTGAGGATGTTGAAGAAGGTGATCGCCCTGCATGCCTTCTTCATCGTGATGAAACAACACGAGCAAAGGTTTTCTTTCATTTCTAGATTTCTTTAATTTATTTCTTTCGTTACACATGGAACTTGGATAAATTATTGGATTCATATTTCAAAGTCTCATGAGAAAAACCTCTTTGTGTAAACAGGTGCTGAGTGAAGGAACTCATCAGCAAACAAATTCAGTTAATTGACTGCTCAATTAAACTGAATTTGTTGTTCCGTTTAGTTTGTTATTTCCCGCCCAAATCCGCAGGGGCTTTTCTGTAATTATTCGTTATTCAGCTGGCACTTTGTATATAAGTAGTTTGTTAGCTTGTTAGTTACACAATTCATTAGATTCTTCTCCAGATATTTTGTATCATCTTCTCCAATTTTATACGAATGAAAATTGCTTCATCAGTTTCATCAATGGCGTCAGTTGATTGCAAATTGTGTTGTCAAGGGTATCATTCATCAAACCAGCTGCACTTACACCCCTCAACAAAATGGAGTTGTTGAGCGCAAGCATCAATCATTGTTGAACATTGCTCGAGCATTAAGGTTCCAATCTCATGTTCCTCTGAAGTTTTGGGGAGATTGTATCCTTACAGCCACTTATATTATCAATCGAGTGCCCTCTTCTGTTCTTGATGGCAAAACCCCTTTTGAGCTGCTGTATAACACCCCACCTCAATATGATCATCTTAAGGTGTTTGGTTGCCTGTGTTTTGCATCTAACCTCAGTCCACACAGGTCTAAATTTGATGCTCGAGCTCGGAGATGTATCTTCATCGGTTATCCACCTCACACCAAAGGTTACAAACTCTATGACCTTGATACACACTCTTGCTTCTTGTCAAGAGATGTTTTTTGAAGATATGTTTCCCTTCAAACCTCAAGATTCAGCTGCACATGAGTCTGATTCTCTTGTTATTCCTCACATAGAGAGTGATGCTATGGAATACTCCCCACCATCTACTAGTCCTCCAGATACATCCATGCCACTTTCTGGTTCACCTCCGCCAGAGGCACCTCCTCCCACATCATCTGTTAACACAGATTTAGTTGCTGTCAGAAAATCTCAGAGACAAAAACAGCAACCACAGTATCTCAAGGACTTTCATTGTCATTTACTTAGCTCAACTCAGCACATAGCTCATTTACCAGCTATTCCAGGTACTCCTCATCATTTGTGCAATTTTGTCCATTATGACAACTTGTCGGCCAAACACAGAGCTTATGCCTTAGCTCTGTCTTCTATGAATGAACCAACCACCTACAAACAGGCTGCAAAAGATCCTAAATGGATTGAAGCTATGAATTTGGAGATGCAAGCTTTAGAACAGAACAAAACATGGATAATTACCAGCCTTCCTCCTGGTAAATCTGCAATAGGTTGCAAATGGATTTACAAGATTAAGCTCAAGTCAGATGGCTCAGTTGAGAGGTACAAAGCCAGACTTGTAGCAAAGGGGTTCACACAGCAGGAAGGATTAGATTATGAGGAGACTTTTGCTCCAGTTGCCAAGATGACAACTGTTAGAAGCCTCATTGCTCTTGCTGCTGCAAAGAATTGGTTTCTTGAACAGTTAGATGTCAACAACGCATTCCTTCATGGTGATCTCATTGAAGATGTTTATATGTCCATCCCTCAGGGGTATGCTAAAGAGGGGGAGCACAAGGTGTGCAAATTGTTGAAGAGTCTCTATGGCCTTAAGCAGGCAAGTAGACAATGGTTTTCAAAACTATCTACTGCTCTCATTGAATATGGTTTCTCACAATCTCATGCTGATTATTCCCTTTTCACCTACAACACTTCCTCTTCCACTTTACTACTATTAGTGTATGTTGATGATATAATAGTAGCTAGTGATGACAACTTAAGAATTTCAGAAATTAAACAATTCCTTGATGACAGATTCAAGATCAAGGATCTTGGTGCTCTTAAATTCTTCCTGGGTTTGGAAGTTGCTCGTTCTAGTGCAGGGATATCTCTTTCCCAACGCAAGTATGCACTTGAACTCATTGCTGAAGCTGGCTTACTAGGCTGTAAACCTGTTCATTTCCCAATGGACAGTAAGCTGAAACTTTCCAAGTTTGATGAGGTATATCTTGATGATCCTGCTGAATATAGGCGCTTGGTTGGTCGCCTCCTCTACCTCACAATCACTCGTCCTGACATTGCATATGCTGTGCATGCTCTTAGTCAGTTCATGGACAAACCTGGTCTCACTCATCTCAATGCAGCTCACAGAATCCTTCGATATCTCAAGGGTTCTCCAGGTCAAGGTTTGCTTTTCTCCAGTCAATCTGATGTCACTTTGAAGGGGTTTTCTGACTCAGATTGGGCTGCATGTGTGGACACACGACGCTCAGTCACTGGTTATTGCATGTTCCTTGGTAATTCTCTCATTTCATGGCGCTCCAAGAAGCAAACCACAGTGTCTAAAAGCTCTGCTGAAGCTGAATACAGGGCCCTTGCAGCTGCCTTTTGTGAAGTTTTGTGGCTCCTTCAGCTCTTCAAGGATTTTGGTATTCTTCTTCCATCTGCAACGGTCTACTGTGATAGCCAAGCTGCTCTCTCATTAGCTGCTAATCCCGTACACCACGAACGGACCAAGCACGTAGAAATTGACTGTCATTTCATCAGGGAGAAGGTGCAATCAGGTCTCATTCACACACTCCACGTTCCAACCGCTAACCAGTTAGCTGATATCTTCACTAAGGCCCTTGGCTCACAGCAATTTGATCATCTTATAGCCAAGATGGGATTACTTAACATCTACTCCCATCTTGAGGGGGAGTGAAGGAACTCATCAGCAAACAAATTCAGTTAATTGACTGCTCAATTAAACTGAATTTGTTGTTCCGTTTAGTTTGTTATTTCCCGCCCAAATCCGCAGGGGCTTTTCTGTAATTATTCGTTATTCAGCTGGCACTTTGTATATAAGTAGTTTGTTAGCTTGTTAGTTACACATTTCATTAGATTCTTCTCCAGATATTTTGTATCATCTTCTCCAATTTTATACGAATGAAAATTGCTTCATCAGTTTCATCAATGGCGTCAGTTGATTGCAAATTGTGTTGTGATCACAAAATCTTCACTGAGCAACACCATATATAAAGCAAAAGAGGAAGAAAGCCGCTAAATGGGAGGTGCCTCTGCCAAAGGTAAGTCGCGCAGCTGGTCCCTTTAGCTAGCTTGTAGTTTTACTGTTTGGTGTGGCCTTAAAATGGTTCTTGTGTTAGCTTCAGACTGAATGAACTTTTGCCCCAATATTCCCTGTGCTTTGTATATTGATTCAAGGACAGGCTGTCAAATGGCTTCATCTTTATTTGCGACTACAGAGTTCGTGTCTTTACAGGAAGTTAATCTTGTAGTGTCATTATTTAGTACTGGCTTATTCTGGTATAACTTTTCTGATGTTCTTCTTTTGCAGTTGTGCGTTCAAATACTCCTGAATGAGGTTGGACGTATGCGAAGAAAGTATTTTGTCCTGCACATTCCTGCTCACCGCCATTTCGATTCTTGTCATCTCTTCAAACTGTCATGCCCATTGGGATTTTACTAAACAAGAGAGTAGAATCATGAGTCAAACGGAAGGAACAAGTTTATACTAATGCCCAACAAACAAACAAACAAACTCCGCTTTCCTCAATATACAAAGAGAAAGATGGCATACTTATGAATGATATATCTTATGAGCTTTATCGCCCTGAAGACGATAGAGTAAGTTTTGTAACGAATAGATCACGAGCTGATAGCCTATAGTAATTATTTGTTTTATATCATTTTGATTGTGGTGTTTGTTATTTTCATTTTTCATTGTGTTCAAGTAAGCAAATATGCATGAAAATTCCATATTTTACACAGATCTGTTGGCTGCTATCATGGGTCAATATATATCTGTGTCGATGAAATAATTGCAAATACGCAATAAAATATCATGATCTGAGTTACTCAATAGCACTATTCAATCAAGAAACAAGGAAATGATTTATTGTTTGTGTTGCGAAGGAACAAAAAATTTACAACAAACAAAAGTCTTGCCATTTAAGAACACATTTCTTAAAAATCTCACTAGAAACAACAAAATCTAACAGAATTCTACACATGATGTTTCTCATACAATCTAGTATGTGGCTCTTATTCTCATAATACACATCAAGTGATAAAACACCAGTGCATCAGCCTTAAAACCTCACCATCTTTTTCTCTCATGAACAGCTATCTGGGATCTCTAGTGACATACAACTGACAGCTTTGTAAATACGATTCTTTGTAAATACTTCATCTTGTACAAAAGTTGGAGATTCTTTGTAAATACTTACCGCGGCGTCATTTACAATACGATTTTCCAAGACTACACAACTGACAGCTTTCAAATAAACAACTCAATTATGTCATCAAAGGCTACCAACCAGACATTTACAAAAGGTTTACTACAGCTAGTAGGCTATGTATACTTGCTTCTACTTGTGGACTGGCTTAGACTGGTTAGTAGTATCAGTTGCTTCACGACATCTCTCATAGATGGTCTTCTGCTCGACTCCTTCTCCGTGCACCTCAAACCTAACAGGAGCACATCTTTCACTTGTTCCCCCACACTTGAATCTATGAATTCATCTACGAGGCCTGGATCCACAATCTTATTGATATCTTCAGTTTCACTCCAAACGGACCTCACCCACCCTACGATATCCATGTCCCTGTCAAACGATGGGTCTAGAACCTTCTTTCTAGTAATCAGTTCCAACAAAACTACACCATAAGCGTATACATCAGACTCCTTACTGTTTCTGGTGGAGAATGCAATTTCTGCAAAGAATTACACATTTCTTAGAATTTCAAAGAAATAACATTGACCAAGTTATGAACCAGAAAAACAAATAATATGAAGAGGATGAGGAAACAAAAGATACCTGGGGCCATGTATCCGATGGTGCCCTGAATTGACGTGGAGGGTAGAGAAGAGACCGACTCATCTAAGAGCTTGGCAATGCCAAAATCTGATATATGAGGCTCCAAGTCTGAATCCAGTAAAATGTTCATTGGTTTGATATCTCGATGGATGATAGCAGGATCACAGTCGAAATGGAGATAAGATAGTCCATGTGCAGTTCCAAGTGCTATCTTACATCGAATGTTCCAATCCAGTGATGGTAGTGGATGCTTCTCGTGTAGAACATCATGGAGGCTACCATTTGTCATGTAAGTGTACAAGATTAAACCGTACTCGTTTCTCAGCCAAAATTCTTCCAACTTAACAAGATTGCGGTGTCTGACCTTTCCAATGGTCTGTATTTCTCTTACCATACTCTTGTTTTCTCTTCTAAACCCAACAAATGCAAGCTTCTTCAAAGCATAAACTCTAGTTGAATTTAGCGTTACTTTGTACACTGTTCCATGAGCTCCCCTCCCAATAATGTACCTATCATTCAGGTTCTCAGTGGCTTCCATGATTTGATGGAGCAGGGAAGACGCACCACCTTCTTCAGAGATTATAAAGTTCTGTTCACGCCATTTCTTTCTTAGATGTGTAAAAGAGATTCCAAGGATCAGAATAACAGCAAAAAGAATTGATGCAGAAACAATCATTGCAATATCAGCACGCCTAAGACCTTTTTTCCTTGAGGGCAGATTACAGGAATTGAACGTGATATTTCCGAGACAGCTCGTTTTATCTTCTGAAGGGCAACTGGCACATAACTCAGTATTTCCAATGAATGATGATGGAGATTCAACTAACAACTTCATTAGAGCGGGTGGTACACTGCCGGTAAAAGCATTATGGGAAATGTTCACCTCAGTCAAAGAGTGGAGTTCACTGAATGCTTCCAAACTCCCTGACAGATTATTACAACAGATATCTAGTTGTTCCAGCATTGATAATTTGCCCAATTCGGTTGGAACTTGGCCTGTCAATCTATTGTTGCTCAAATTCAACAAAGTAAGGCTCTGACCTGCAATCTGCTGTCCAAGAGGAATACTCCCACCTAATAAATTTCCACCAAGCTGCAAATATGAAAGCTTTCCAAGTTGAAAAAGAAATTCAGGGACTCCTCCTTGGAGAAGATTATCACTAAGATCAAGAACGGACAGTTCTCCCAAGCTTCTTAAGCTAGATGGGATCGTTCCATTTAACAGATTGTAACTTGCATCGAGCTTTGACAATTTATAACAACTTGAAAACTCAGATGGAAGCACACCATCTAACCCATTGTGAGAAAGATTGAAAGCCTCAAGATTTACAAGTTCACCTATTTCTTTGGGTATATGACCTGTGAGCTTATTGAGCGATAAGTCTACAAAGGTTACATTTACAAGGTGCCTTAAAGTTGATGGTATTGATCCAGTAATGCTATTGTTTTTGAGATCCATGAACAAAAGGTTCGAGTTCTCCACAAACTGCGGAAGCGTACCTGTGAGGTTATTCTGTTCTAGAATCAGTCTCGTCAAAGTATAGCAACTTCCAACATCAGAAGGAATGCTCCCTTGAAGATGATTTTTACCCAAGAGGAGTTTTGTCAACTGCTTTCTGAAGCAAAGGTTTGGTGGAATAGGACCAGTAAACTTGTTTCCAGTAATGTCCACTAGGATTAATGTACTATTTATGCCCAAGCCTTGAGGTATCATTCCAGTAAGCTGATTGTCAAATAAGGAAACATTACTTAAATGCTTTAGCTCAGAGATCTCGTTAGGTATCTCTCCAGTCAGATTATTCCCATACACAATCAAATGCTCAAGGCTTGGAATCTTAAATATGCTAAGAGGGATCTCTCCTCTCAGATGGTTGTCAAATAGCATGAGAGTCCTAAGCTCACTAAGCATACCTAGTTCGCTTGGGATCTCACCATCCAACTGGTTCGAATAGAGCTCCAAATCTGTCAAAGCCTTGCATTTTCCCAGCTCAGGTGGTATTGCTCCTGATATTTGGTTTTCAGACAAGTAAAGCAGTGTCAAATTAGTGAGTTGGCCTAACGAAAAAGGAATTGGGCCAGTTAAGCCGGAGCTTACAGCAGCAAGCTTGGTAAGGCTACTGCAGTTGCCTAATCCAGGTGGCAAACCTCCAGTGAACCCGTTGAATGACAAAACAAGAACCTGCATCTCTTTGCAGCTACCCCTACCCAATGGAATCATCCCACTTAATTTGTTATCGTTGACATAAAATTCAACAAGATGCTCAAGATTGTTCAAACTATCAGGCAACGAACCTTCTAGCGAGTTATTACTCAAGTAAAGGAGTTGCAAGGCGGTGCAGTTTCCTATGGAGGACGGTATAGTTCCCGACAACTGATTGTTCTCCAAAAACAAAGATTCAAGCTCACTCATGTTTCCAACAAGTGAAGGGATTGAGCCATTGAGCTTGTTGTCATTGAGGTATATTGTATTCAAGAATGGGATACTAAACAAAGATAAAGGTATTCGACCAGTAAGCGAATTAGACCACAAGCTTAAATACGTCAACTTTCGCAATCTCCCAATACTTTCAGGGATTTCTCCAGAAAAGCTATTCTCGGATAACTCCACAGAATCAAGAAGACTACAATTGCCTAGCTCGGAACGAATAGGACCCGTAAAACCATTGTTGCTCAAGTCAATCGATCTCAAGTGCCTAAGATACGCGATTTCGGGTCCTAGTTCACCCGAAATCTCAAAACCAGACAAGTTCAAATCAACAACTAAGTCATGGTGGTTACAATGTACTCCAACCCAAGAGCAAGGAGTGGCATCAGAAGCATTCCAGGTGTTTTTGATAAATGGAGGTACAACCTTCCAATGCCTGGTCAGGGATAACAGAGTTGTACCATCCAAATTCAAAGCAGACACACACCAAAATGTAGTAGAAAACCACAAAATAATCAGCAACAAACAGCTCAAAGCCGTTCTCATGTTAACAAGAAATGTATCAGCTTAACAGGGTTGTTGATAGTTTCTCTAAAGACTCAATCTTGACGAGAAAAAAACGATGAAAACACATTAAACTGCCGCTAGAAATCACAAATTGGCAGATATGAGAAGAACCCTTGTTCAAAAAACGATTATGATAAAAGGGTAATTGGAGAATGTTTTCTACTAAGAGAAAATGATGAAAGAACACAAACTCTGGTGAAAAAATGAAAAGGGTTTGTTAGTAGTAGTATTAATGAGTTGAAGTGACGAAGAGGGAGCTGAAGAAACTTACCAAGTTGGAAACTTTGTTGACAGCTGAGGTGGTCGGTCTGGTAATAAAGCAATTTGAAACAAGTTTGACGCTTTTCTTACAATTACAAGAATATTGTGTGAACGCTGACTTGGGTTTTGACAATTCTTGCGGCAGTCTTTAAATAAGGGGATATGTTGGGATATGAGTACAAACAAAACATCATTAACTGTTCGAACAACTTTGATGAAGACAACAGCCCTTGGAGTTTTATTAACTTTTTTAAAAATTATTATGTATCTGTAATGATTTTGAAACGTCTACTAGTGTCTCTTAAGTTATTTCGATTAACGTTTTTAGAATAATTTAGAAATAATTGTGATTGTTTTTATAGTTAGACCAAATTTGAGGACTTGCAGGGTCATTCTTAAAAGCTAAATTTCCTTAGATTAAAAAATGAGTTAGTTAGTTGCCCAGAATGATCAACATTCGACGCGTATTCACATTCTATTCTGACAGTGGGGTATGTCTGCCTCTGCCACTTTGTGAGGTTTTAGACATTCTTCCGCAGTTCCACTACTGAATTAATAATATGTTTGTTCAAAAAATAATTTTTTTTTTTTTTTTTGTTATAAGCAAACATAATTTATTAATTAACGTAGCACGATAGTTTTAGAACAGGAGAACGGAGAGTGGGTAGTACAAGAAGTAACATAGTACATATCCGAATACAAAATAGGGAGTAGCCACTGCGGGCAAGTGTGCCAAATAAAAACAAAAGTAGGGCTGGTATCCTCCGCAGTCGTCTCATGTGCTGTGGTCCTCTGTTGCCATTCTGCGCCCAGCTTCGCCAAAAAGTCAGCCACCGCCAAAAATAATATTTAATAATATGTATTTTATCAAAAGAAAAGTTATATAATATGTATTTTCTTTGCCTCTTTTTTGACTGGTTGTGGAACATCTATTCCCTTCTTAAAGAAATGCAAACATTTGAAAAGATGGTAAAAAGAAAGGTACACTGTGAAGCGTACTCAATTTGTTTGTTTGGACTTTGGCCTTCGCTTACATTTTATTTTCTTTAAAAGTGTACCACTAAACCTAACCTTGGAAATTACCAACTCCGATGTTGATCAATTGCCTAACCAACTTTTTAGCGCGAAACTAAAAGCTTTAGTAGTTTTTTTCTTCAAATACTATACTAAAATTTTAATGTTTATATTTTTTGTTATGCCAGGCAACATAAGAAGTACTGTGATTTTCAAATATTCACCATATTTGAAAATAAAATTAAGCAGCAGAATAATATGTATTATTTTGGTAAAGCAGTCACATGAGCAGTAAAAATGCAGAAATTGAGCGTGTAAATTTTATACCTGAAATAAATTGGGGTTGGAGCGAATTTCATTCTCAGTTAGTTAGCTAAGGTCTACTTATAAGTATAATTATAATCACTTGCCGAAAGAGTTTTATTGTGCGTGCATGTTAGTTGACCACGTAGACCGTTCACACCCAAAGGGTGTTAGTCCAAAATCACTTCCTATATTTTAACCTCATTTTTCTAATAAGAAAAGTGGTCTTATTGATCTGTCATATGACATTAGTAGTTAAATGTCCAAATTTAAAATAAAGTATTGTTTTCAATCTGTTTATATGATAATGACATTATAACGATACCAAAATGTTTAGTGAAAACAATATTCTGGTCCCTCACCTCCTCCTCGAATTTTAATTACAAATAATCTCTTATTTTGAACTTGATAGCTTTTACTTTTTACTTTTTATCATTATAGTTTAGCTCAAGGGAGAAAATAATTCTTACCACAAGAATTATACGACATACCAATTAATAAATATTCCGTATCACGAACAAGTACTATTTCATTTTAACAGTTCCAAGACCTTATTCTCATATGTGGTTAGCAAAGGTAAAAAAGTAAAGGTGCGTGATTGAACCAATTGCGAATGAGAAGAGGTTCATAACATATCTTCAATAATAAGAAATCTCACTGGAAAAGAAATAGATATATATTTTCAACATCTAAATATTTTAAAATCCCTAAAAAATCACAATATTTTTTGAGTAATTACTAACGTAAAATATTTTGAATATGTAATTAGTCAAAATAGCTCTTTAGAACAAAATTTTAATTCGCAACTAGTCGTGGTTCGACAAAAAAGTAAGACCTTTGACAGGCTTACCCAAATTTACCGGTTTTTTTGCGAAGATATTGAGGCACTATCACTACTACAGCCTACAAATTATGTAATCATCACATAGTTGAAAACTTGTACAAAATAATCGAGTGGTAGCAGGAAGGTTTAAGCGCACAATTCAGTGCCAAAATTCACGATCACACATACTGTAGCATACAAGTCCAATTAATAATCATTGCTTCAAGATTTTAATTTTATCATTAAATAGACGCAATGGCGTATAATCTACCTTTTTTAAAAATATGACTCACGTGTGAAATGTTTTAGAAAGACTATGTAAAAATTACGTTATTCTCAATAAAAATAAAGTTGAAATACACGTACGCCAACAATAGGAAAATATTTTATCTAGTAAATCAAGTAATACATAATACTTAATTAATGTAGATAGGGTCTTATAAAATTAAAACTAATTAATTACAATTAAAACACTACATAGTGAATCGTATAATCATAACTTAAGATAAGAATTGGAGATGTGTGTTTGTATAAATTACTAAATATTCTCATAGAATGTTTGAGTACTTTAATTTCTGTAGCTAATATTTTATTGATTTTTAACTATTGTTATTCTGTAGATAACAAGTATTATCGTTACCTTTGATTAAGGGCAATTAACTTAAACTCCTACTATGGTTTCAAAAATTTGCACGAAATTCTCTAGTAGTTTGTTAATTGTCTAAATTCTCATGTAATTTCATAAATTCTGTACAAAATTTCTTTTTCATGAAATCACAATGGACTTTTGTGCAAACTTCTATGAAATCACAAGGAAGTTTTTTGCAAGTTACGAAATTTATGCAGAGCTTATAAAACCACGAAGGGATTTTAGACAATTATCAAAGCACTAGAAGATTTTATGTAGCTTTTTAAAATCACAGAGGAGTTTTTGCATTTTTCCTGATTGTTTTTTTTTTTTTTTTTTTTTTTTTTTATAACTTGTGATTTTGTTGCCAAAAGTCACCATTTTTTTTAATATTTCTTATACACACAGAGGAAAAATGTACATAGTGGGGTTCATCTTCATCATACATAAATATGCCCTTGAACAAGAAAAATAATTTTATGCAACTATTACACTGCTTACGTGATGCTACCAACGGTCAAGATCATTATATTTTCTTAAAATATAGGCACTAAACATCTCACAATCTCATTACAACCACGTATCTACACTAATAACCGACTTGTTGGGCCACATCATCGTGCAACGTTTACACGAAATAACACTAGCACAAAAAAGTCATAATTAAAGCGGACAATGCGATTAAAAAAAAAAGAGTCGTAATGCCATAGAGGGTCAATCTCACTCCATAATTGTTGATTTGATTAAAAAGATCACAAAGGAAACATGGAGAAGTGGAAGATTTCTGTATGAAGCACCAGCTAAACGAACCATGATCACACTATGCTCAAGTAAGACTTTTACACACACTAATCGATATACTTTGCAATTATTGCCGCAGGAAAACAAATATTGGCTGCATTTTATTCTACGACAACAATCATCGCTTACAACACCTGCACCACTAGTAATGTGTCACGAACCAGCAGTGTAATAAGTTTGATTGAGTCTAAACTTAATAAATAATATATACTGTATAAAAACAACAGGTTTTAATTGCCTCGGACCATTATAAGATAAAAAAAGTGAAAATAATTTGAGCTAAATCTAATGCCGATATCATTAAAGTTCATTTGATATGAAAACTTGTCGGAAATCCAAATTTCGTCATTCATATAATTACAAACCCCACATTATACATAACACCTAAAATTTTGTGAGGCCATTACAAAGTGTGACTTTTTGTTTTATCTAATTATAAACTGGGACACGCAAAGCCCCGTGCCCATTAATTTATTTATATTGTAAAGTAGTATATTTTATATTTAAGTGTGACGAAAAAAATAAAATCTGGAAGAAAAAAAAGGGCAAGAAAAAAGATTTGCCTAGATGACAAGAGTTTAAATTAATGGGAGAGAGAATCACCATAATGCTAGTAATTTTCAAATTATTTAACTAGTATTAGTATTTTAAATGTTCTATCTTTTCCCAACAGATTTCTATTAAGGGATGTTTGCCTTCTCCAAAAGCAGAAGCTCATAATTTAAGTTAAAACTTTGAAAATAACTTTGAATCATAAGCTGAAAGTGTTTGAAAAACAATCCAGAATCTGATATTTAAGTAGTAGAGTGTATGCTAAAGAAAAAGTGATTTTATAGATTTTCTTATAATTTGATTATAATACCCATTACTTATACACTATCAAATTATAAATGTCGTTAAAACTATAACAACCTTGATGATGTTAAGTAGGTAATGAGGTGTTAAGGGCCTAAGCAAGCATGATCTCTCGCTAAGGAACACTTTATTCCTGAGCTCGAAGGTTATAACGCGAAGCGTACCTCGGGTACTTGCTTTCAGGGGTTCGGACTTGCCTTCTAATGAGCGGGGTTTGGGGTATTTATATAGAGCTGGAAGATGCTTAGGTGCCACTCTCATGCCAGGTGTCATGTCCGACATGGCAAGTAAGTGTGACAGGTGTCACCTCCGACCATGCCTTTAAGACCCCTCCGGGATCGCGTGGGCTAGCTACTTTGACCCTCAGGCCTTCACGTGGGTTCATTTAGTTTCGTGGTATCTGATTCACGTATAAGGGCATCTAGCTCCTCTACTTTTATGGCTTGGATAACGTCGCTATCAATGCGGGTGTCATTTATCGAGTTAATTCCTTTGTCTTGCATGAATCATCGAAGGGATGGGGCGTGCGTTCGGAACACCGGGGTTGAGCGCTCGGGCCTTTGAGAATAAGGGCTTGGGGGTCGTATGCTTCGGTTGTCGTACCTACAATTCGGCCTCCTGGGCTTGCTAGCCTAGGTTCGAGCGATGCAGCTCCTGAGGCTGTAGGCCTCGGGGTCGTGCAATACGACCCCTGAGGCTGACCCATGTACGCCCCAGGGACGTGCGATGCGACCCCTGTGGCTGGGGCTATGGCCTGGGATTGTGATGTGAGCCCCAGGGTAGCAGTCTACGCATAATTTGACCCCGGGGTGTTGGGGCTTAGAGGTTGCATTTGGTGGATGCTTAAGTCGGGTTATGCGGATCGAGCTATTTACCTTATCAAACCTATAAATAATTAACCAACTGCAAAATTATAAAAACAAAGAACATTCTTCATAAAAATAATAACGATAACAATTTACATTTTTATATGCATAATGTTATTTACTTTATAATATTGCTTTATTTGTAATGATATGACTGATAGTTTAACTAAACTGAAGCAAGAAGAAACTAAGAAATTCACGATGGAGATAGAAAAAGAACGGGTTGCGTGATTAGAATGGAGTAATATGAACGAACAATAAGTTTTGATACGATGAAAGAACTTGGAGGTGATAAGAATAAATTATAAGTTGAAGAAATCTAGAAAGATGTAGAGTTATTGAAATTATTTTTTACACAAGACAATCATGAGCAGCATAAAAGAGCAACCACGGTCAATAAAAAGACTCAAAATAGCCGACGATGCAATCTGGATAGAGTAGTGAAAATGTCAAGTGCTACGGTTAGTAAAACGAATTAAAGCGACTAAATAACCAAAGTATTAAAAAGCCGCTACAGCTCCACAGTCAATAAGGAGACACAAAATAGCTAACAAGGAAATCTTGACAGATTAGCAAAATGGCAAATACTCAGTAAAGCTAATTAAAGCGACTAAAGGGCCAACATGTGATTGAAGGGTATCGTCAAGCAAGCATCATCAACGCCATCATCGGCTATGAGACGGAGGCATGTGGCTGCAAAGCGGCGACAGACTTGGCATGTATCCATGCCTCATCAAAAGGTTCCTCCACAACATTGTTTGAAGGCGGCATAGACACAGTGGCATCGGCCATCGTAGCTTTAGCTTCAGTATTGTCAGGAAGATACTCGAGATCAACAACGTCACAACCGACATCTCCGAAAGCTGGACTCTCTTGGGGAAGAGGCGTGGGTTCAACTATCACGGTTGCATCAGGAGCAGGACTGCATTCGCTCTCACTGTTAGAGTCACTTTGCAAATCCGTCATCCAAACTACGCCTTCCTTAGCTTCAAAATCGGTGAGGTCATCCACTTCATTCACAACGGGATCATGGGGAGCAGGATATGCGATAGGTCGAAGGTCAGCGTCTAATCCCAGGCTCAGCTGGGAAAGGTTGTAGTTGGGGAACAAACCCATTTGAACGCTGAATCTGACTAATAACAAGGTTAAAACTGGCCCGCGTAGCAACCATGCCCCTATACAGCCCGATGCGCTGGAAAAGAGGGAGATCTAAAAACCTCACGTACAACCTCAACCTTCTTGTCCTTAGTAAGCTCCTACTTAGAGTGAGAGGAAGCAAAGTTAGGATAATCTTTAAGTAAAAATGGAAAGCACAAAAGCTAAATGATGAAGAAGTTAAGAGATGAGAGAGAGGATAAAATATACGGCAAATAAAAAATAAAAAATAAAAAAATAACAGCGGATAACCCGGGCGTATATCTGACACCTTCAGCTGTCGCTGCAGCAGCTAGCTCCAGCTTCAGTGTAGCAACCTCATCCTCAGCCTTTTTTTGCTCTTGCCTCAGCAGACTTAAAGGCCAATCCCAAATTTTTCTTCTCTTTCTTAGCTTTGTTCAGGTCCTTCAGTCCTTCTTCATTTGGTCATGAGACATTCCTTGTTGAAAAGCATAATCTTTTAGCTTTTGATACTTTATCTCAAAGCGTTCAATGGTGGTTTCATAATCCTCAACCAACTCCATCAGAAACTGGGACAAACCACCGAACTGCATAAAGCATAGTCAAGAGATTGATCAATCATTCAACATATATTTTACAAAGGAATTTACATATGGAGTACAAAATAAGGTTTTACCCCGGCACCTATCAATGCCATGTGTCTAGACAAACCCTTAACTCCTATACTTTTTCCTAACTGCTTAGTGTTCAAGGAAGGACACAGATTTTTGTATGTCTATGGCAACTGTATTTGGAAGGGAGTAAACCCTGAGCTTGAATGAAGTGGTTACAACAATTTTGTCAGAAGCTGGAGGAGGAGGGAACTCCCGAGCTGGAAAAGGAACATCTTCAAGAGTTGGACGTTTATTGCCAGCCTGATCATCAACAGTTGAAGAGGATGACCTCTTCTGATTTCCACGTGTCCTTGGTCTGGGAACAACAGTTGGGGCTGTTGGAGCAGCTTCACAAGCAGCCCCATTGGAACGCGAGGAGTCAGCGGTCCGAGACGAGGTAGGGGGACGTTTAGCTTGAGACCCCGACAGCTTGAGAACGAGTAGTTGCTCCCTTCTTGCTTATGTTCTTTTTAGCATTCTCAACAAGATATAACCTCTGCAAATCCTTGGCATAGCCCATCACAAGCGAAGCTGCAAAAATTACACAAAATAAGGGAGGATGAATAATAAGTAAAGCAAGAAATAAGTAGCACAATGTATCAAGTTAATCTACCAAAAGACTCGACATCGGAATAGGGAACAAGAGAAATGCCACCCACTTTCAAAACATCCTCATGGACTAGTCCAACAGGGTCAAATTCCCAATTATTCAGATTGCCAAGGAAGCCTTGGGGCCGATTCCCTTCGGCTAAGTCAGGAGGAGCACTTATAGTACCTTCCCTCCATTCCCGAATGAACCCAAATTTAGTGCCCAATAGGAGATGGAATGAACATGAATTTAATTTTTTATAACTGACCATGTGAGGTGGAGGCAGGGTACATGAACTTATGCAAAGACTGAGCCTGTAAATAGTAAAAGCCTGTTTGACCACTCTTTGAGGAAAACACAAGCTTGAATAGAGGATGGAACTCGACCGAAGTGTGAGGGAGATTGAAATGTCTAATAGCAAAGATAAAGGAAATTATCATGCAACAGGCGTTAGGAAGAAGTTGTGTCGGACAAATGTTAAAACTCTTAATGGCATAGGCAAAAGGATCAATGGGAAACCGAAGACCATTCTTCAAAAAAGCTGCGAAGATGGTAATACATCTTGGAGGAGGCTCATGCAACCTCTGGTGGGATTCAGGAATTATAATGTCATAATCGGAGGGAATGAAATATTTACTATGATAAAAATCGGCTGAAGTAGTGTGATGAGCCAAAAATTGAAATAAGTAAGAAGTGTCATATTCAAAGGAGTGTAAGTAATGTCACTACGATCAGGGTTAGACATGTCTCTTAAAGGGTTCCCAGACTCCACATGAAGATCAGAATTACTTTCAATGTCCACAGAAAGGTCAATTTCACTCTCAACAACTTCTATGCCAGTCCCAACAGTCTCAAAGGTCTTGGCGGAGCTGGCTACCACGTCCTGAGTGAGGGACTGGTCAGAAGTTGAAGAAGAAGAAGACGAATCCAAGGACGAATCACAGGAACCAGAGCCAGAGGAATCAAAATCGGGGGAACCGGATATAGAGGAACCAGAAGCAACACGTGAATCAGACGACGAATTAGAGGATGATTTACTTGCTCGAGACATAACTATAAGATGAGAAATATTGGGCAATAAGAGCAACAGAGGTTACGAGAACGAGTCTCAGGACATATCTCAAGTCTACGAGGGTGGAAATCATGATGTCTCAGATAACCTGGCTCCTTAGGAATAATGATATTAGTTCTCAATCCTTCAACTCGTCTGTAAGGTAAGTCACGCGTGTCCCTATACTCGCCCCAGTAATCCCCTCTATACTCGTTCCTGTAACCACGATATCTGCGTGAGTCCGCCGTGATCGCAATCTGAAACACACAAATACAAAGTCTGGTTACTATGGCGGAACAGTCTAATAACAAGCTTAGGACTGGAAATGCAGGGAGATACTAATAGAAGAAAGCTATTCTTCTGGAACAAATTCAACAGATAAATTCAACAACCATACTTATCAAATATTTCACTAGAAAATTATTCACCGGGACTCCAACAAAAATAGAGCATTATACTTAGAAGAATCAACAAAATTTGATGGAGCATACACAAACAATAACCGCTCATGAGGAAAGGGAGAAGAATCTGGTCGATGGGGGACAATGTCTATGCAATACAACTGCGTAACTTACATTCAAAAAGTTGATCAAACATTTGATATGCACAACCAGGTCTGAAAATAGAGAGCAGAATATTCAAACAAAGTTGTTCGATCACTTTAAATTGGTGATAGCAATGGGAATATGAGCAACTCCATCAAGCAAATGATCGAACAGTTAGCGGAGCGGATATTGTTATACAATGACACACTAAAAATTTGCTCATCTCATCAAATTTAGAACAATCAATCAACTACAAGGTTTTGAGTAGACAACAGGTGTGCACTGTTCAAGAGTAGCAAGTAAATTTTGTTTATCTCAAGACGATTCAAATTTCGAAGTTGTACATATAAATTTAGCAACAAGCGTTCGAACTGAGGCAACGTTTTAAAATTAGGAGGCAAGGAGATAGAGTCAAACTTAGGATCGAACAAGGAAATGTTTGATCAAGCCAAAACCAAGGGTTCGATCGCTGGAAGAAACTGTTCGAACGGGTATACAAATTTCAGTAGATTTTCTCTTTCTAAAATGGATAAAATGCTGGGATTCTTGTCTATTTATAGGAGAGGCTTGGAAATAATTACAAAAATGCCATTTGGGCATACTACGTTTGATCGAATTTCCCCTTCAATTGTTCAATCAGAGGTTATCTAATTTTTAAGCTTGGAGAGGGCAAGTTAAAAATAAGTGCAACATGGTTACAATGTCACAGAAAGGGTTCAACAATTTTGATACACTCGGCACTTTGATCGAACAGTTATCATGCACAACATAATAAGCACAAAATCAAATGAGGATTCTGTAAAATTCAACTTAGTTCAGTTTAGCTCAAGAACAAATTCGACTACAACAACAGTGACTATTTCCAAATTGCTTCGGCACATAACGAAGGCAATGATTCGATCGTTTCATCTATGTGTTTGTAACAAGTAAATTCATTCAAGAATTTAAGCAAACAACTCACATGCATAGGTCACGAGTTGCACACACGAATCCAACGACAAGTTAGAGGCGTTGAAATGGTCGAGCTAGAGGGAAAATGATAAAATGTTACCTTACGATCGAACAAGGAAATGTTCGATCGCGACAAAATCCCGAGTTCAATCGCTGGAGGAAGCTGTTCGAATGGTTTTGTAAGAAAAAACAACAAAATTCCTCTCTCTAGAATTAGCGCAAATCCTCTATTCCATTTTCCTATTCCAACCTCTGTTCCACTAACATGAATGTGACATGTGTTCAATTTCAAATCGGCTTCCCCTTAAGTTATGCTATCTTCTATAATTTCACGTGACTATTGCTTTTGTAAATAAAAATTGCAAAAAACTAATCGAAATTAATTTAAAGAACATCAGTAAAATAAAAGTCAAATTATATGAAAAATATTTTTAAAAGAAATTATCAAACTTAACCAAATAAGTGTTTTTTTATTTCTTCAATGATAAGTTTTATATTCTAATCAGAAAAATATAGAGGGTGCAAGCTGTTGATGTTAAATTTTTTTCCATTGACATCAAATATTGGTGTATAGGTGTTGTCTATATCATATCGGTCCCATATTAATTTTATCAAGATGTTGAATTTAGAGAATGTTCGACTTAATTTTCAAATAAGAAAATATTTTTTTCCAAATTTTAAAAAGAAAGTGAAAGAATAAGGGATACTTTTTAGTTATATATAATATATTCTATTATCTTTTTCATATTACAGTTTACAATTATTTAGCTTTAATAATTTAAATGCGGTTGTGAAGATATCATTTTGTTCCATAAATACAACGGAATTGAAATTTCACAATGTATTATTCATAAATGTTTATAATTTTTTGAATTCTCATACTTTCCCGATTTTTGTTACGGTACAAGATATTAATTTATATTATTAAATAGAAATTGGCATCACCAATTCACACCACAATACAAAACTTACCAGAAAAGAAATAATTTTTTTTCGTTTAACTTGATAATTTCCATAAAATATTTTTACAAAAAAAATATGTTCAATTATTCAAAAAATTATAACGATAATTATAAAAGAACAGTATATCTTTTTGGGGAATTTTGCATTTTTGGTCCCATAAGTTGGCACATCTTCAAAATTGGTCCCCTAACTTTTTTAACTGCAATTATAGTCCCATAATTTGACACATGTTTCAATTTTGGTCCTCCGGGCTTAATTCCGGCAATTTTTGCCAGAAAACTCGATTTTTTAATTTTTTTTCTCAAAAAAACGTGTTTTCCTAAAAAAAAATCACAAAATCGAATTAAAATAAAAAAAAACTCTGTCTCTCTCTCTTAAACACACTCGCTCTCTCCCCGTAGAAAATAAAATTCTCTCTTTCTCCCTCTTCCCCCAAATCAAGAACCCTAACCCTAAATCTTCAAAATCCATCAAATGAATTGGGAACCACAGATTCAGTCAACTTATCATAATATTAAAACTTAATAATATATAGTTTTTGTAATGGAAAATTGATTGAATTTGATGGATTTTGAAGATTTAGGGTTAGGGTTCTTGATTTGGGGGAAGAGAGAGAAAGAGAGAGTTTTATTTTCTAAGGGGAGAGAGAGAGAGAGCGTGCGTTTAAGAGAGAGGGACAAAGTTTTTTTTATTTTAATTCGATTATGTGATTTTTGTTTTTTTAGGAAAACACGTTTTTTTGAGGAAAATAAATTAAAACGAAAAAAAATAAAAAATCGAGTTTTCCGGCAAAAATTGCTGGAATTAAGCCCGGAGGACCAAAATTGAAACATGTGTCAAATTAGGGAACTATAATTGCAGTTAAAAAAGTTAGGGGACCAATTTTGAAGATGTGCCAACTTATGGGACAAAAATGCAAAATTCCCTATCTTTTTGTGCAAACATTATAATTTTATAGATAGCTATTACTAGTTCCGGTTTCATATAATAGTTAAATCCTATCTTATCGATTATATCTAAATCAATTTTAGATTGTTTTTTTGTAATTTTTATTTGCAAAGGCAATATGACACGTGAGGTTAGAGAATATAGCAAACATTAAGGGAATCAATTATCCATGTGGACACATGTCACATTTATATGAATAGAACAGAGGCTGGAATAGGAAAATGGAATAGAGGATTTGGGCTGCTCTAGAATGGAGGAAATGAAGGAATTAAACCTTATTTATAGGAAAGACTTCAAGATAATTAACAAAATACCATTCGACTTGCATTGTAACTTGTCCAATGAAATTTTCTTCGATGGTTTTGTTCCTTTGAATTAGTTTGATCAAAAAATAACTGGAACTCCAATATAGAGTTGTCAAATTCAATCCATATCCACGTGGTGTTCAAGTTGTGTATCTATACTATTATATAAGAGAACCCTGTTTTTACTCACAAACATGGAGTTATTGGAGTTGTGATACCAAATTAATAGCATGCCTAAAATACCCCCAATTAAATTACTCACAAAATTTAAAAAACTGGGGACATGAAGGTAATTTTATTCTTCTCTACTAACTATTCAATTCCTCCGATGCAACTGAATTTGTGATTAGCCACGTCCCCCACTTTTAGTGGAACAGTTTTCCCTCCTGCAAATGGTAATTTCTTATTCATCCCTTCAAATATCATTTTTTGAGTTTTTAATTCACACAAGAATATGTTTCATCCTAAAATATAGAGGTCATATCAATTTTATTTTCTCTTTCCCACTTTCTTTGAAAATCCATCCAAACTCCCACGTTTTCACCATATCTACTCTCTCCATAAATTCAATGAACAAACAAAAATGAAAAGACGCCACTAAAGTAAAAGATGCATGGGTTATTACAAGAATACAAGGTAAAACCAAAAAGTTCATGTGTTACTTATGATGAAATAGAGTGAAAAAGTTGATTTATTTTTCTATGTTTTTTTTTTCTTCATTTTTCTTATGTTGTAACTTTTTGCTAATCCAGGATGGATCCAGTTTATTCTTTTTTTGGTCATTCTTCTCTTTTAAATTTAATTTTTTTGAATTATTTCCTTTTATGCAGGTATCTTGTGGGGCTGGTGATTGGTTAATTTCTCTCCTTCCGTTATTGTTTTAATAATGCATCCTTCAAGTAATTAAGTGGCCTACAATTTGTTGATTGTTTTGCAAATTTAATGTTCATGTTCTTCTAATTTTGAAATCTCATTTGCATATTACTATTGTATTTTTTTTTTCAAATAAATGCATTTCAATGACAAATTACTAGGATTTTTTTTGAACTTGCTACTTTCAACATTGTGGCTATTATTCCATACATCATTCCTTATTTATGTGTTTAGAGATTTTCACAGGGAATTTATCACTCTCGCCTTACATTTTTTGTTGATACAGTGTAAAGGAATATATTTGATATGAAAGTAAAATTCACCATTAATTGACAAATAACTATTAAGCATACCTGAAAAGTATTTTAGATATGTATAACGTTATATTTATTCTAACATCAAACTGAAAGACACATTATAACTTAATTACATTAACACCAACAACTAACTTACACGCGGTGCTGCGTGTGTAGGCTTGCTAGTATATAATAAAATAGTAGTTAAGGAGTAGATATAGTATATAGAATTCATAAGGTAATGACCAGGAGACTTTATACATCTAATAAATGAAAGTCTGACCATATGAATTATTTTCTCCAAATGTTTAGAACAATTAACTCATTGGAGTAGCATGGACAAAGTACTTCGAAAAGACTACTGAAGTATCCATCGGCCCTTTATATTAACAGTCAAGTTCGCAATGCATCAATTAGACGCAGTGGTAGAGGCTCGTATATCATCTGTGGCAAAGGCTCGGCTAAAGATCAACTTAGGCATCAATTAGACACAGAACGGTTGAACAACTTGTGTTCGATCAGCTTGATCATCACTGTTCGATCATCCACGGCGATCGAACAACTACATCCACGTTCGATCGGCTTGTTAAGTAATATTTCTTCTGGATTATCGTCGTGAATTACGGAGCTAATTACTTATAAATACCCAAACCCCGCATGAAGGAAGGTACGTCATTTTTAGCATTTTATTGTGCATTGTTCGATCGTCACTAATCGACTGTTTGATTGTTACTTGTTTGATCACTATACTGAGTTCGAACGTTGTTATTTATCCACATCTCTGTGACTTAGGCATCGGAGAGTCTATGCCGGGTTGACCCTTGACTTAGCTCACGTGCGGGTGCTTGATTGCAGGTTTCTCGAACTCAAAGCTGATCCGGACTCTATGAGAACTTGGATCAGTCTAAGATGGAATATCGTAATTGGTAAACGAAGATATCCCGCATCAGAATGTTTAAGCTTAATGGTAATAAAGTGATGAACGATCTATTTATATTGTTGACTCATTTGATTTATGGCGCAATAGATTAGGGCATGTGAATACCACACGTATGAATGACATGATTAAATTAGATTTAATACCTAAATATGAAAATGATTCATTAGAAGAATGTCAAGTACGCGCACATGTAAAAATCAATAAGAAACCTTTTCATTCGGTAGAAAGAAAATGTGAATTATTACATCTTATTCATAGTGATTTATGTGATTTAATGCCACCCCTACTAAAGAAGGATATTTATTTTTGCAACTTTTATTGATGATTACTCTAAATATTGTTATGTATATTTGTTGCATGCAAAAGATGACTTACTTGATAAATTTAGAATTGGATTTTTGGTAGATAACCCCCCTGTGTTATACAAAACAGGCAAGAAACCCCCCTATGAAATAGAAAGAAGCAAAAAATCCCCCTGTGTATTATAATACATAGCAAATTACCCCTTTTGTAAAAGAGTGAGTTACACTTGCGAGATGTGAGAGTTTGCATGATTGTTTTCTTACAAAATGACTTTGCAACCCTTGTACTTAAAGAGCTAAAAGTTAAGAAAGCCCTTAAAGTATACTTAATAGACAAATAACCCCCCTATTTCATGTGTAATAAAAGAGTTAACCCTTACAAAAAGGAAATGTGTCAAATTGCTCCCATTTTTTTTTTTGAAATAATAACACAATTACCCCTTTTACATTTTTTCATGTACTTTTGTTGCATTTTTAAAAATGTCAATTTTATGTATTATTAAGAGATTATTGAATCAATCCGTATTTTAAGAAATTCATTTATCTTTTTCAAGATTATAAATACAATTAAATTAGTTACAAGCAAAAAAATCTCTTAAAAATAGATGATACGTTCACTTAAAAAAATTGATACACAATTAAATTCTAAAATATATAATTGACATATTTCTTGACACAACATTATAACAAAGATACAATGTATATCAACCTTAAAATCCATATAAAAAGTTAAATAAATGATAAATGATGGTTATTGATAAAATAATTCTTTAGGAAACAAAATTCATTTTATGGCCAAATTCAATCTTAATGTTTCTGTGAAACATGATTCCAAAACAAATAAAGAAATATGAAATTTAAATGAAAAAATATGTTAAATACTCAAATTTCATCAAAAACAGCATAACAACACATAACTAGGAAAAAAAGACCATAAACAACAGTTAGAGCACAAATAATGCAGCAATAGAACACTAAAAACAACATAACAACACAAAACTAGGAAAAAAAGACCATAAACAACAGTTAGAGCACAAATAATGCAGCAATAGAACACTAAAAACAGCATAAAACATTGAAAAAAAAGAACACGGGAACTACGCAAAAAAAGAAGATCATAAAAAATCAGAAAATCAGCACTAAAAATATAGCATAAACACTAAAAATTTCAACAAAAAAAAAAAAATAGCAAAAAAGCAAGCAAACCAGGCAACAAAATATTTCAGCACCAGAAAGATCAATTTCACCAGAAAGTAACAGAAACATCAAATAAATCACACTGATGTAAAAAGCAACAATAACAACAACAAATCGACACAAAAAAATTAACAAAAACAACAAATATTTGGTCATTAATGGAGGCTAAAAGAAGATAATTTGCCTTCCAAATGGAGAAAAAAGCTGTGAACTAGGGCTTGATGTTTTAGTCATATAACAAGTTCAGAAAGAAAAAAAAAAGAAATTATTTACCTAGGGTCAAATCAGTCTTTTTAGACAAAAATACATGTAAAAAAGGAGGAGGGGCAAGTGAGCTAGTATTTTCAGAACACAGGGGGGTTTTTTGCCTCTTTTATTTTCATAGGGGGTTTTTTCGCCTGTTTTACATAACACAGGGGGGTTTTTTGCTAGTGGCTCTTTAGAATTTATAAAAATGAAGTAGAAAATTACTTGAATTGTAAGATTAAATGTCTAAGATCTGATAGAGGAGGTGAATATCACTTTCCTTCCTTTTGTGAATCATTGGGCATAATTCATGAAACTAGTTCTCCTTATTCACCACAACAAAATGGAGTAGCAAAAAGAAAAAATTAGAACTTTAAAAGAAATGGTGAATGCTATTGCTTTATAATTCTGGATTAAATAAAAGTTTTTGGGTGAAGAATTTTAACTGCTTGTCATATTCTTAATAGAATTCCACATAAAAAGTCTCATGTTACACCTTATGAATTTTGAAAGAAAAGAAAGCCTAATTTGAACTATCTAAAGGTTTGGGGTTGTAGAGCTATTGTTAGATTGCCAGAACTTAAGATTAAGAGTTTAGGTGCTGAAGGTGTAGAATGTAAATTTCATAGGTTATGTTGAACATAGTAAGGCCTATAGCTTTCTTGTGGTAAAACCTAATGATTCAATTAGATTAAATACAGTAGTTGAATCTAGAGATATAATATTCTATGAAAATAGATTTAATTCTATTATTAATTATGTGAAGATAGAAATGCTAGTGATCTACCTCTTGAACATAGAAATAATAATGAAAAACAGGTAAAACTTAGAAAGAGTAGAAAGATAATAGTTGAAAAAAATTCTTTGGGCCTGATCTTATATTGTATCTAGTTGAAGGAACTAGGGATACTCTTTGTTCACCTTCTCCTACTTTGCCTAATATTGATCCAGACCCTATTACATATGTAGAAGCAATGAAATCTAGAGATGCTAGTGTTTGAAAAGAAGCTATTAATGATGAAATGGATTCATTTTAGGTAATGATACATGGATACTTGTAGATTTACATCCGGTCAAACTTATAGGGTGTAGATGTATATTTAAAAAGAAAATGAAGGTTGATGGTTCTATAGGAAAGTTTAAAGCAAGATTAGTAGCAAAAGGTTTCTCACAAAAAGGAGGTATAGATTACTTTGATACATATGCTCATTTTACTAGAATTCCTACAATTAGATTACTAATTGCTTTAGATTTTATACATAGTGAACTAGAGGAGGAAATTTATATGTAACAACCAGAAGGATTTGTTATGCCTGCCTGGTCAAGAACGAACAATATGCAAATTAAGTAAGTCTTTATATGGCTTGAAGCAAGATCCTAAACAATGGCATGAGAAATTTGATAAGATTGTTGTCTCTAATGGTTTTATGATACATGATTAGATAAATGTGTTTATAGTAAATTCAACGATAATAGAGATGTTATTATTTGTTATATGTTGATGATATGTTAATCTTTGACACGGATCTAGAATTTGTCGAGCATGCTAAACCACTTTTGTCTTCCAAGTTTGACATGAAAGATATGGGCATAGATGATGTGATTCTTGGTATAAAAGTCATTAGAAAAGATGAAGGATTAATTCTTTCTCAATCAATTATATAGAAAAAGTGCTTAAGAAATTTAATTGATATGATTGCATTCTTGTTAATACTCCTTTTGATTCTAGCATCAAGTTATGTACTGTATATCAACTTGAATATGCTAGGGTAATTGGTTGCCTTATGTATGCTATGACTAATACTAGGTCTGACATTGCCTACATTGTTGGTAGACTAAGTAGATACACTGGTAATTCTAGTCATGAACATTGGAATATTATTAACAAAATATTGAGACACTTGCGAAAAACTATAGATTATGAGATTTACATCAAGGGGTATCCGTCGCTTTTTGAGGGACTTACTGATGCTAGTTGGATAACTGGGGTAGAAGATCATAAATTCACAAATGGGTGGATCTTCACTCTTGGAGGTAGAGCCATCTCATGGAGTTCCAAAAAACAAACATGTATTACAGATTCAACTATGGCGGCTGAATTTGTAGCTCTTGCTTCAAGAAGCAAAGAAGGTGAATGGCTAAGAAATTTGTTAATTGAAATTCCTATATGGCCAAAGCCTGTTCCGCAAATATATATTCATTGTGACAATGAGGCCACACTGTCAAGAGCCTATAATAAGGTGTACAAGGGGAAGTCTAGGCATATTGGATTAAGACATAGCTATGTTAGACAATTACTCACTGATGGAATAATTACAATTGATTTTGTAACGTCTTGTCAAAATCTAGCTGATCCTTTGACGAAAGAATTGACAAGAGATCAAATTCTCAAAACTTCAAAAGGGATGGGACTTAAGCCCATTGAATATAACCACCAATGATGGAAACTCAACTTACTCTTGAGATTTCGAGGAACAGAGTTCAATGAGCAAAGTACATCATATGATGTGGTTGAAGCACTTCATACTATTCATGCCTTGGTGATTAGTGCTTGTACATGTAATGTTAAAGACAGGTTGAGCATCGTGTTCTTAATAGACTTATTGCATATATGTGCTAAGGTGTTTATGTTACGTAAACACCTTTAAGGTCTACCTATAAGAATGTCGGAGGTGGTACCGCCTTCTATGAGTTAAGGGCTTAAATCTAGAGCATTTCATGAAAACATGATATAAACACAAGGTCAGTTCACTTCATGTGTTGGCTTGTTCGAATATTTGGAGCTCTTAGGATATATATGTGTTAGTATTTCTGGTTAATCATATGGGAGATTGGTTCAAAGATACCTCTACCAAATTTTTAGATTAACTTTGAGATGCTTCAAGTCATAAAACACCATTATCGAATCACGTATTCATGCACTTATCCTATAATTGTTTATTATTATCCTATTTTGAAAATTGTGGGGAGTGTTAGTAATTTTCAAATTATTTAATTAGTATCAGTAATTTAAATGTTCTATCTTTTTCCAACCGATTTCTATTAAGAGTCAAAATTTTCTATTCAAATTTTCCCTCCAAAGTTTGAAATCAACGGTGTACTCTTGTCCTTTCATAAGGGTCCATTTGGAAAGGTGTCTACCATGTTTATAAAAGAAGAGTATGGGTTACGGTACTTTCATTACAGAAAATTATTTTTTATGAAATAAGAAAAGTGATCGACCAAACCGTGAGCAGATTTTGTTTTCCATTTTGCATTTGAAACAGAAATTTTTTTGAAAACAAAAACCTTTATTTCTTCTGCCAAAAACAAAACAGTAGATTGCTTCAATTAATTATTTGCTTTGAGTATTCGGGATTATCTTCAAAAGTGCAATTCGCAGATAATGGACAATCTTTATATTGGGCTTCATTGTATCTCGTTGTTAACTCAATTACATAGTTGGGGGGGGGGGGGGGGGGGGCGAATATTGTCTTCAAGAGAGCGTATGTTTGCGCAACTTGAAGTGCAAGTTCGTGGTTGAAGATTTTCCGTGTTCGTTCTACAAGATTGTTCGGTGTTGTTGCGACTTTCAATTATCAAAGAGGTGCAGAATTTTTACAACACATAATTAGAGTAGTATAGAAAGAAAAATAATTTCCATTGTAAGAACATGAATTATAGGAAAACTAAATCATCATTCTTCGTAAATGGTATAACTAATTTCATCTAACTTAAATTGTAGGGTCAAGTAGGCAAATTAATAATAAGATGCTATAATGGAACACAAATTATAAGGTTAAACTTGGAAATCAAAAGTTTGGTGTCACAAATACCTCTTGCTTTATATATTAGTATAGATGGTAGCGCATTCTACTTATGTTGTATTAAAGGGGGAGTTGTTTTTGTATATCAATCCAAACAAAAGTCAAATATATACTTCTTCATTTCTTATAAATCCTTCATTTCAATTTATTAATATTTATGGAGGACATTTATTTTTAGGGATAATTACAGCTACACCCCTTGAAGTTTTGGGTAATTACAGAGACCTCCCCTGTAACTAACTTATGTCATATAAAAGACAATAATACCCTTCAATAATTTTGTAAGGGAATATAAAAGATTCAGTTAATTACAAAAGACTTATTAATTTTTCTTTTTTTTTTTGGTTTGATGGGCTCTCCCTTTTTTTCTTTTTTCTTTTATTTGTAATATATTTTGATACCATACTATTATTCAATTTGCAAATTAAGAAACTTTGTTGCTTCATTTTTGTGCATTTTTTGTTGAGATGAATGAGGAAGTTCTAAGAATATTGTGTTCTTTTATTTATTATATTATTGGAACAAACTATAATTTATAAAGATTAAAATAATCTTATGAGTTTTGAAACATTTACAGTTACATTTAAATAAATGGATTAGTTAAGTAGATCATGTCCCTTTCTTTTGAAAACTTGTACTTTTACTTTTCAGGTTTTTTCAATAATATAATTCTTATTTTGGTAACTTAAAAAGGTATAGGTAGACTTTGAATAATAATATTTATTTTATATAAAGAAAAGCATTCAAACTTTGTATAATATTAATTGAAATTGACCAAGGGTAAAAATTGAAAGTTTCCATCCATGTATTCAATATATGGACATTGTTGTAAGGTTTATATAAACCTCAGGGGTGATCTCTGTAATTTCTCAAACCTCAAGGGTAGTGTTTGTAATTAGACCAAACCTCAGGGGGTGTAGCTGTAACTATCCCTTATTTTTGTAAATCGGGGAAGCTTAATCGATTTGACATTTGATTGCTTGGTGTCAAATAAAATTAACATTTTACTTTGACTTCCTGAAAATTTTAAAATAAGGCAAAGTTATAGTTGATCGGTAGATGATGTGCCCTTTAGAAGGTACAAGGGCCAGTGACATCTAGTACAAGTCATTAAAATGGGACGTGACATGAGGTGATTAGCAGGTATGAACATTCAAAAGATTACTTTGAGGATTGGATATTTTCAGCCATGGATGAACCCGACTTAGTCTTAGCTACATCAGGATGCACCACATCCTGCACTCACATAATGTGCGGGGCCAACGTGGGACCTACATGCATGGGTCCCACATGTATGTGAGAGCAGGGTGTGGTGCACCATGCTGTACATGAGACATATTCGGATGAACCCTTCCAATTAATATTACAAAACCAATTTTGTAACTCAACATGGGATAGTGTGAAATTTTGATTATATATTATTATGCCTTTCGGACAATTGCAATGCCCTAACCACCTTTAAGGTCTTGAGTGTTTTGTCCTTACTCGGGAGTTCATTCTAGTCTAATGTAAAGAAAAGACTAGTAGAGTAAGCACTTAGAGCATTTAGAAATCACACATTTAGTAAGTTTCACACAAGTATATATGCAAAAATGAGTAAATGATCCTTTGGTCAACTAAGATGTATCATCTTAGATTTTAGCTAGAGAGGGTGTAAATTACTGATCCATCTTTGTTCAGTAGCTATAGAGCTTAAGGCAGTCAAAGACTCGAGGGGATTCTTGGGCTTCACTCACTATTAATGAAGGCAGAATTCTCGAGAAGATTTACTTTTCAAGTGTATCCACAACTCACCGAAAGGATTATGATATGTTATGGAGAACCATGAAAGAAGTTGTAATTTCTCGAATTTTTCAGCACTTTTATAGTAGAAACAAGATGTTTTCGGTTAGAGAAAGTATCAAGGTTCTCTGTAAATGCGAAGGAATTTCTAGCAGCATTAACAACCATAGCGAAAATGGCTACTAAACTCTTTGGTCACTACACCAGGTATGAGCTACGACTAGCATAAAGATGGTTGTCCCTCGTAGAATACTGGTATACAACAAATTATCGTATCACTTTGAAAATGACTCCATTTGGGCCGCTATATGGTTATGTGCTCCCCCCCCCCCCTTTCCCTACTAATTTGTAATAACTGAAGATTTTTTACGGGACAATTTGCATAAGGCCCAAGGGAATACGAACCTCAACTTTGATTAAAGGAGGAGTTAGAGAGAGTTTCAAGTGGGAGGCTACAACCATACAGACCAGAACACGATGGCATGCATTGAGTAGAAGTATAAAGTTATCTCTTATTTACATGGTTTGTACACTACAAAAAGAAAGGACTTTAGAAACGGCCCAAAAGCCCGTTTCTATTAAACAATAGAAACGGGCGGGCCGTTTGTAATAATCGGAAATTTTTACAAACGGCTAGCCCGTTTGTAAAGATTGTAGACTTATAGAAACGGGCAACCCGTTTCTATAAATTAAAATATCTAATTACCCCTAGACTATTAGAAACGGCGTAGCCGTTTCTAAAAATAATATAGGAAAAAAAACGGGGCAGGATTATTAGAGACGAGCACCCCGTCTCTAATAATCCTGCCCCGTGCAAAAAAAAATAATAATTTGAGAAGTATTAGAAAGGGGCTGCCCGTTTCTGATACTCTCGAAATGTTTTTTTTTAGCACTATTAGAAACGGGGAGCCGTTTCTACTACTATCTAAAAAAAAAATTGGCAAAAAATCTGCCAATAATAATATCTTAATTAAGAATAAATTTGGTGTTTAATTATGTCCATGTTTCAGTCAATTGCTTAATTACCTACATTATTTGTTTAATAACAATTATAATATAATATAAGTTAGATATGAGTGTTACTTATGATATAATAGAATAATGTAAATATTTTTGACAAATTAAAAAAAACTATTTAGAAAGAACATAAAGGAAGAGGAGATAATTTGTAAATATTTAGAAAGAATGTAAAAGAAGAGGAGAGAATTTGATAGAGAGTTGTGTATATGAATGAGTTGGATATTTGAGAAAATGAAGACGGGGAGGAGTATTTATTGGGGGGACTGAAAGTATTAGAAGCGGGAGAGCCGTTTCTAAAAGTATTTGAGAATTTTCAAAATTCCGCCTAAACTTTTAGAAACGGCTGGCCCGTTTCTAAAAGTTCTTTTAAATTTTCAATATCCCGCCAAAACCTTTAGAAACGGCTTCCCCGTTTCTAAAAGTTCTTTTAAAATTTTGTTAAACTCTTTAGAAACGGGCCAGTCATTTCTAAAGGTACCGAAACCTTTAGAAACGGCTGGCCTGTTTTTAAAAGGTTTTCACAAAATTTTGCGAAAACCTTTAGAAATGGCTTCCCCATTTCTACAGGTTTTCACACATTTCAAGAAAACTTTTAGAAACAGGGAAGCCGTTTCTAAAGGTTTTAGAAACGATTTGCCCGTTTGTAAAACTCCGTGGGACGTTTCTGAAACTCCAAAATCTTTTAGAAATGGGGAAGCCGTTTCTAAAAATCCCATTTCCTATCTATAAATACCGTATCCAACCTTTCACTCACTCAATCCATCTCATCTGTTTAGGTGCGTTTCAAATGCTATATAATTCATAATTTTTTTTATTCGTTTTTATGATTTTTTTTTATGTAATCATGTCCTCATTAATTAATTTAATTTTTATTCGCTTAGATCAAAATCGCATTGGGTAATAACGTATACGGGTTGAAAAAGATGATGGTTGGTCTGTGTCTTGGGTACAAGACTTATGATGTTTGTATAAACAATTATTTTTTGTACTATGGAGATTTCGAAAACAGCGAATATACTGCATGTCCTGAATGCGGCGAGGCGAGGTATACTGTGGGTAAAAAGAAACCAATCGGGCGTAAGAAGTTGTGGTACTTTCCTATAATACCTCGCCTACAGCGACTGTACATGTCTGCGACCACTGCTGAGCATATGACTTGGCATTTGAAATTCAGTGGTTCGAGTGATCAAATGATTCATCCAGCATCAGGAGAAGCCTGAAAATACTTTGACAGGGTACATCCAGAGTTTGCGGCTGAACCTCAAAACATTCGACTTGGACTATGTAGTGATGAATTTCTCCATTTGATAGTTCATCAGCTCCATATTCTTGCTGGCCCGTGTTCGTTACGCCTTATAATCTACCTCTAGATCTTTGCATGCGTCAAGAGTATATCTTTCTGAGTTTGATTATATCAGGACCAAAAAGCCCAGGGAAGAACATTAACGTGTTGTTTCGCCCATTAGTTGATGACTTGAGGAAGTTATGGGAAACTGGTGTGGACACGTATGATAGATATATAAAGCAGAATTTCATATTAAGGGTCATACTAATGTGGACAATCAGTGATTATCCGGCATATGCCATGTTGTCGCAGTGGAGCACTACAGGCCGATTGTCTTGTCCATATTGCATGGAAAATACACAAGCCTTCCAGTTGAAGCATGGGAGAAAGACGTGTTTCTTTGACCGCCATCGCCGATTTCTACCCCCAGATCATGTTTGGAGGAGAAACAGAAAAGATTTCCTAAAGGAAAACAAGAATTTAGTGAACCCGCTCCTACGAGATCAGGTACTGAGATGAGAGCTATTATTGATGATCTCCCAGAAGACATAGATCCTAGATATCACATTGCGGGTTATGGGGTATCCCATAATTGGTGTGGTAGAAGCATTTTTTGGGAACTTTCGTATTGGGAAACTAACTTAATTTGTCATAACCTGGATGTCATGCACTGCGAGAAGAATTTTTTCGACAACATCAAAAACACTGTGATGGATGACACCGATAAGTCGAAGGATAACTTTAATGCAAGATGAGACTTAGAAATCCTGACCAGGCGAAAAGAGTTGTTCTTGAAGGAAGGTGCTGACGGAAAGGTCTATAAGCAGAAGGCAACATATTGTCTCAATAGAGATAAGAAAATGCTAGTTCTTGAGTGGTTGAGGGGTCTTCGTTTTCCAGATGGGTATGCTTCTAACATTTCTAGATGTGTCCAGATGCTGCAACTCAAGCTTACCCAAATGAAGATCCACGACTTTCACGTGTTCATGCAGCGGTTGATACCGGTTGCATTTCGAGATTTTCTCCCTGATGTTGTTTGGGGCCCACTTGCTGAAATAAGTCTATTCTTCAAAACTCTATGTTCGGCTGAGATCAGAAGATCAGATATGGAAAAACTAGAGATCTCGATAGTAGAGACCATGTGCAAGTTAGAGAAGATATTTCCACCAGCGTTTTTTGATTCCATGCATCACTTAGCCATTCACCTACCGTACGAGGCGAAAGTGGGAGGTCATGTGCAGTATCGCTGGATGTATCCATTTGAGAGGTAATGTTATTCATTATTAATAATTGAATTAAATTGTAGATTGTTATTTGTGTACTGACTCCTTCTTTTTAACTGATGTATAGGCGAATGTACGACTTGAAAAGATCAGTAGGCAATAAAGCACATGTAGAAGGATCCATATGCCAAGTGTTTTTGCTGTTTGAAATGACAAACATCATCTCACTTTATTTCGGTTTTAGAGTCGAAACTAGATACAGTCGGCTGAACAGAAACGAGACTGCATTGATCAGCGATTACACTGGACAGCTTGGAATCTTCCATAAGCAAGGCAAACCAATAGGGGCAGTTCAGCGGCACCGGTACCTCAACGAATTGGAATACAATCTGATCGAGTTATACACGATCTTAAATTGTCCAGAAGTCGACGGATGGGTCACGTAAGTTCAACTGTTAGATTACTTACGTTTCGTACAGTTCATAATTTCACAATTATATCGCCTTCTTTTAAAACTTCGTGATTCATTATCTGCAGATTGTTTCAACAGCAAATGTGTCAGGGCTTTAACGACCAAGAAACGCAAAGTAAACGTAATGTGGAGTTCGTGGGATGGTTCAAGAACATTGTGGCATCCGGATATTACGAGGTTGACCCCCGGCTTAATGCTTTGATTCGGGGCCCATCTGCAATGGCAAAGACATACAAGGGGTACAAAGTCAATGGGTTTAGATTTCACACAGAATCACACAGTATCGGGAATACCACAATGAACAGTGGTGTGTGTATCAAGGGAAATTTGGGTGCACCTGAGGACACAAATTTCTCCGGCATGATCCAGGACACATTGGAAGTTGACTACTGGGGGAGCAGATTACAGCAGACTATTATGTATTTCTAATGTGATTGGTATGACATGCTCCGTTCAAGCCATTCAATGCTCGTTATCGGCTAGTAGACATCAATCCACGTTCAAGACTGCAAACCAATGAACCTTTTATATTTGCTAACCAGTCTCAACAAGTCTACTATACACCATATCCTCCGGTTGCCCATTTCGTAGCTCGTAGGGGGTGGTGGACCGTGTGCATTACCCGAGCTAGATATATCATCGACACTACTTCGTTGCACGTCGAGGGCGAGAGTGAAAATAAAGATACCACTGTCTAGACCAAAATTCTACAAGATGCCGAACCCACTCGAGTAGTTGACAGTGTTGATTATGGCCACAATTACAACGAAGTAGTAGCTCTTGCTGATACTGAGATACAATTAGTTTAGCCGGTTGATAACGAAGACTCCGATGAGGATTCATAGTAGTTGCTAGTTTTTACTACTTATAACCAATTGCATTTTGGCATGATATAATGAAATTGACTTTATGACTTTCATTGAGAATTTTGAAGTTCCTATAAAGTATTAAAGACATTCCGTTTATGATAATATTTAAAGATACAGGAAAAAAGATATGAGTTTAGGGAAAAGAGGAAGAAACAAAACGATGTAGATAAAATACCAAAAAGACATGGTAAATGTATAAGCATAAACAATAGATAAAATCCGGGTGTCTTTAAAGTCATAGAATGTCGCAGCCATTGTTTGAGGAATTTTTGTGTGAAATCAACTGTAATAAATTGTACAAATAAAAAGTGGCAAAATGAACTGTTCATCTAGACAGACATCCGGCGGTGTGCTCACCAGTCAAACCCATTGTAGATCGTATCAGTCTGCAACGGATCCCACTGATAAATGGACTGCATAAGCAACAGTGATTACAGGAATTAGATAACTACATACACTTCTCAAATTTACTTTTCTTATTACTATACAAAACACAAAAGATTACACTGACCTGAAAACGATTCCAGAACTCTAATCTGACATCCTCGGGAATCACGTTGTACGTGGGCCACGGGTACGTCAATCCCGTCTTCATCGTCCTACTGATAGTGCGTACGATCCGCTGTTGATCACTCCAATTCCCCAACTCATCCCTCCATATCCAAATCCAATCCTCTAGCAGAGCGGCAGGCTGATCAGCAAGGGCCATACCACGTACAGCTCGACTAGGCCCAGCAACATTCTCGGGGCGCACCCGAGTGGACGGGCCTGCGTGATCAGGGGCCGCTGCACCTCGGCCTGACTGATCTGTCGCACCTGCATAACCCACGTCTGCTCCCGGTGCTACTGGCGGCGGTCCATGCTGCCCGTGCAATATACGAGAACCTACAGGTGTGCCGATCGATCCGCCTTGCGAGCCAACAGAGGATGGGACACCTGAACTCCGCTGCCTCGGGGGAGCCACTATCCCAAACGGTGCAGTACTGGGAGGCCCCGCATTTAAATCTGGAATCGCACGAGGTGGAGGGGTGGACCCGATCGGCGTCCTGTACCGAGAGGTAGCCCTAGAGGAGGCCGAGCATGTGCCCTGATCAGCAGCAGGTGATACATGACTAAGTGGTGGTGGCGGCGCTGCTCCTCGAGTACGCGGGCTACCCTGAATACTCGGCCTCGGGGCACTGGCAACACGGGGGACACGTGGCTAGGTGGTGCTGGAGCTGATCGTCTTGTACGCGGGCCACCCTGAACGCCTGGTACAGGTGCATCATCCTGGCCAGCAGTATCAGGTTGGGATCTACGGTTCACAGCTTTATGCTTCGTCGACCCAACACGAGAATCAACATGTCTCTGTTCATCTGCCATCTGTAAACGTCATACCAAATATCAATTACAACCACGAGTTCCAAGAAATACGTAACTCAGAAGACGGAACTGTAAACAAACAAACGCCACTTCACAAATTCTAACCGAAAATCGCTCAATCGCCAAACCAATCGACTAATTACATCAAAATATAAGCCATAAAATACATTACAAACCATCGCACAATTTTATTGAATTCAACTACAAATTACAAAACAAACACCGAAACATACAATATATATAATCGATTTAATTAATACACTATACCCTAATTAACAATAGATATAACACAATCTAAACGATAAATTACAAATTAATAATATTTTAAAACCCTAATTAATCGATGAAATATCACAAAAACTCGATAAATACATGCTAAAAGCCATAAAAACATAATTAACGTAATATAATCAGTGAAAACAAGCATACCCAACATAAATCACAATCTAAACCATTAATTACAAATAATTAACTTTCTTGAAACCCTAATTAACTGATGAAATATCACAAAAACTCGATAAATACATGCTAAAAACCATAAAAACGTAAATATCGTATTATAATCGGTAAAAACAAGCATACCTAACATAAATCACAATCTAAACCATAAATTACAAACAAAAACTACCTAAAACCCTAATTAACCGATAAAATAACACAAAAACACGATAAATACGTGCTAAAAGCGATAAAAAAACGTAAATAACGTAATATAATCGATGAAAGATACATACCGTAAGATTTATAGGGAAGAGGGCCGAGTTTTGTAGAGAGAGAGGAGAATTTTAGAGAGAGCGCTTCAAAACGCCAAAAATGGCGTATAGAAACGGGCTGCCCGTTTTTATACGCCCCTTATTAGAAACGGGCGGCCCGTTTCTAATAATTAGTAGAAACGGGTCGCCCGTTTCTAGTATTATCCGGGCTTTAGAAACGGGCCGCCCGTTTCTAAAGCTTGTGGCGCCAAAATGATTTTCATTTTGGCTCCGAAAAAAAAAACTCGGGCTTTAGAAACGGGCCGCTCGTTTCTAAAGCCCATGAATCTAATTACTAGAGACGGGCGGCCCGTCTCTAGTAATTGTATATTACTAGAGACGGGCGGACGGGCCGCCCGTTTGTAGTAATATTATTACAAATGGGCGACCCGTTTGTAATAATATAAGGATTATTACAAACGGGCGCCCAGTTTGTAATACTCCTTATTACAAATGGGCGTTTGCCCGTTTGTAGAAAAATGGTTTCTAGTAGTGGTAAAGATTGAGTGAAAAGATAGGAAGGTGGCTTATTGGTTGAAACTCAGAACCATCCCATATGCCATGTGAAGAAGCTGTCGAGAAAAGAAACACCCACTTCCAAAACTGCATTTATCACAGAAACATGGTAGTACTATATAGCTATGCCATCTCTTTCAAGAATAATGGTCGAAAACAAATGATTTTCTAGTCTAGCGATTCAATAGTTAATACACTGCACTAGGGGTGGCAAATGGATCAACCGGACCGGATCCAAGTCTAAATCCATGTGGATCCGATCCATTAGGATTTGGATCCAACTGGATCCATAGGGATGGATCTCAAATGGATTCAACTTGGATTGGATCCGGGTCCGGATCCATGTGGATCCGCGGATCCAAGTAGTACTATTTTTGGATCCAATCATGGATCCGAACGGATCCATTTGTGGATCCACCGCGGATCCATAGTCGGATCCATGTGGATCCATTGACGGATCCAAGTGGATCCATCTTGGTAGATCTATCTAATCCACCAAATCAACATCTACTCAACCCAAATTTCCCATCCACCAATCTATCCCACCACCTTAAATTTAATAATATATATCTGTTATAAATAATTAAATATATTATAATTTAGCCATCCAACTTGGAATGGATAATTGAAGAGCACATGATTTGTCCAACTAGTTGTATAATTGTCTTTGAAAATAATTCATCCATTTAATGTGATGGAGAATTTGTAATATTATAATTGTATAATTTTCCTATAAATAGGTGTTCAATTCATTTGTAAATTACACTTGAAAATATATTGAAGAAGCAAATATTTCTCTCACTTTGTATCATTCTCTCAAAATTAAGTTGAGTTTATTTTAGCTTTAATCGCATTATTTACGACACGTTATCAGCACGATCACTCTCGATCGAGCCAAGCCTACGCAAGTACGTTTCTAAACTTTTCTATGTTTTAAATTTTTATATCTATATATTTAATCTATCATTATTATTATGGACAAGGCGGCTATGCCGCCTATCTATAATTTTATGATTAGATGAATGAATTGCTTAATATTTATTATTGTCTAACACTAATTCTAATTATTCGTTGATGCTTGCGTAAATTTAATACCAAGCTAAAAATGATTACTAACATCTAACTCGGAAGGTTTTACCTCCTACTTTATGTTATCATTCCATAAGCCCATGAAAGTTTTTACTTTCTATTGTGGCGGAAATTATTTATTGTTATTTTACTTATTGTTACTAACACATTACTAACATCTAACTCGGAAGGTTTTACCTCCTACTTTATGTTATCATTCCGTAAGCCCATGAAAGTTTTTACTTTGTAATGTGGCGGAAATTATTTATTGTTAATCTACTTGTTATTCCGTATGCCCATAAATGTTTCTATGTGGCGGAAATAAAATTGTGCCTTTAATTATGATAATTAACTTATCTGTGATTATATGATTAATTATTAAAATTATTTTACAGTTTCTATGTGGCAGAAATTAAATTGTGCCTTTAATTATTATAATTAACTTATCTCTGATTATGTGATTAATTATTATATTACCGTTTATCATGCTAATTAAATAAATAAAAACAAAAATAAAAATAATATTCCAACGGCTATGTAACGGATCTATAACGGGTGGAATAACACTTTTTACTCTATAAATATACAAATTTCATAACACAAATTTCACAACTAAAATTCGTCATATTTCTCTTTTCAGAAAAGATGGTTTCTTCCAAAATAATCATACTTTTAGCAGTTATTTTAGTGATCATTGCCATGCTGATGGTTGAAGAAATTCCAAAGTACTTCACTCTTGCGTATGCTTCGTTTGCATTGAGAATGGTTCTTGTTCTTTTTGAGCTTCCTTGATAATTGTATTTTATGTTTTGCAGTATGTTATTTCGTATTCAATAAAATGTTTTAATTCTAATAATGTTTATCATATTTGTTATAGAATGCAAATGAATAATGTTACAAAAGTAGAAACTACCGTACTCGATGTAAGAGGAAAGAATTATATGCTATGGGAATCAAATCTGACATTGCACCTCACCGCAAAAGGCCTTTTTGAAACCACAAACGCAGAAAATGAAGCCACACCTCAACAAAAATGTGAAGCTCTACTATTTCTGCGTAAACATTTAGATCAATTGCTACAACAAGAATATCTAAGTATCCTTGATCCATCTGTGTTATGGACAAATCTTACAGAAAGGTTTAGCCATCAAAGGGAGACTGAACTCCCTCAGGCTATCTACAAATGGCAAAATCTGAGGTTTCAGGATTTTAAAACAGTTAATGATTATTCTTCTGAAATCTTCGGTATTCGTACCCAATTAGCATATTGTGGAAGGCCAATCAATGATGAGAAAATGATAGAAAAAACTCTTTCTACCTTCCATATTAACCATGTTGTTCTTCAACAACAATACAGAATGCTGAATTTCAAAAAATATCAAGATTTGCAAAGAGTTTTATTAATGGCAGAAAATAACCATGAACTTTTAAAGAAAAATCATGAGTGTCGTCCTACAGGCTCGCAGGCATTACCTGAAGCAAATGCCATTAATTATTCAAAATCTCGTGGACAGAGAAATAATGATAATCGTGGTCATGGTCGTGGTCAAGGTCAAGGTAGAGGTGGTTACAACTATAGAGGAGGTCGTGGTTTCAACGGAGGTCGTGGTTTCAGAGGTGGTAGAGGAAATAGAGGTGGCCGTGTCCGTGGTCGAGGCGGTTATAGCAATCCTCCGCAGAACAATGAAATTGATAAGAAAAATCATGAAAATAAAGAGGAACGTGTTCATAGACAAACTAAAGGAAAATGTTTTAAATGTGGTAAAAAGGGACATTGGGCTGATAAATGTAAATCATCAGAGTATGCGTGTAACCTTTACCAAGAAAGTAAGAAAGGCAAATAAAAGGAAGCTAACTTTAATGAACAAAACTCCGATGATTCTACTTATATGGAGGCAGCTGATTTTACTGATAATTATGGCGTTCCTCGTGCCTGATTTATGTGTGTTTTAATGTGTTTGAAGTTTTTTCATGTATTTCGTGTGTTTTCATGTATTTGGATTGTTTTCATGTATTTTAAGTTTTCATGTTTATCTGAATAAAATGCATTCCTTTTCAATATTTGCTCTGTTTTAACATTATATTTTGTTTAACTCTGTTTATTTGAAATGAAGTACAGCATGGAGCATATGGGTGATTTTTGCATACCTGACAGCGGTACAACTCATACAATTCTTACAAGTAAGAAATATTTTATAAATTTAAAACCAACAAAGGCAAAAATCAATACAATATCAGGTCCAACTGATCTGATAGAAGGAATTGGTAAAGCCCGATTCAATTTACCAAATGGAACAAATTTTCTCATAAATGATGCCTTATTTGCTCCAAAATCCAGAAGAAATTTATTAAGTTTTAATGATATATATCGTCATGGATTTGATACTGAATCAATGACAGTGAAAAACAAAAAATATCTTTATATTACCAATTATATATCAGGAAAGAAACATATATTGGAAAAACTACCAAAACTTTCTTCAGGATTGCATTATACACATATAAATGCAATTGAATCAAATATGGTGGTTAAAGAAAATCCTGAATTATTAACTCTTTGGCATGATCGTCTTGGTCATCCTGGTTTAACAATGATGCGAAGAATAATTGAAACAACACATGGACATTCTTTAAAAGAATTTAAGATCCCACAAAATATCAGTCCATGTGAAGCATGTTCTTTGGGAAAATTAATCATAAAGCCATCACCAGCTAAAATTAAGACAGAACTACCCACCTTTCTTGAATGAATTCAAGGTGATATATGTGGACCAATTCAGCCATCATGTGGACCATTTTTATATTTTATGGTCTTGATTGATGCATCGAGTCGATGGTCACATGTTTGTCTATTATCTACTCGCAATATGGCATTCGCGAGATTAGCTCAAATTATCAAATTAAGAGCACAATTTCCTGATTATACAATCAAGAAAATTAGACTTGATAATGCTGGTGAATTTACATCCCAAGCTTTTAATGATTATTGCATGTCAACTGGAATTACAGTTGAACATAGTGTTGCACATGTACATACACAAAATGGTTTAGCTGAATCGTTGATTAAACGTCTTCAGCTAATTGCTAGACCATTAATAATGAAGGCAAAATTACCAACTACTATATGGGGACATGCCATTTTACATGCTGCATCACTAATTCGCATTAGACCAAGTTCTTATCATGAATATTCCCCATTACAACTTGCTTTTGGTAATGAACCAAATGTTTCCCATATAAAAATTTTTGGTTGTGCGGTTTATGTACCGATTGCACCACCACAACGAACAAAAATGGGACCTCAACGAAGGTTGGGAATATATGTTGGATATGACTCACCATCAATAATTCGATATCTTGAACCTCGAACAGGTGATGTCTTTACGACACGATTTGCCGATTGTCATTTTAATGAACAAATCTTTCCCCCCTTAGGGGGAGAAAAGAAAAAAATTCGAAAAAGAATTATCATGGTATACTCCACATCTATCGAACTATGATATTCTATCAAAACAATGTGATTTCGAAGTAAAGAAAATTCTACATTTACAAGATATTGCAAATCAATTACCTGATGCGTTCACTGACACAAAAAGGGTGACAAAATCACAAATATCAGCTGCAAATGCTCCCGCTCGAATTGAAATTCCAAAAGAAATATCCAACAATGATAACACTAACATATTCAAAAAGCGTGGTCGCCCTACAGGTGCAAAAGATAAAAATCCTCGAAAAAGAAAAGGCGCAGAAAAAATCAGTAACCCCATCGAGGAATCTACTCCTGATAAAACAGAAAATGAGACAATTCAAGAGCCTGATGAATCAATTTCTAAAGATAAAGAAAATATTGAAATCTCTATTAATTATGTCAGTTCAGGAGTAATATGGGATCGAAACAAGACAGAAAATATAAATGAAATATTTTCATATTCAGTCGCTTGTGACATTATGAATGAAAATGATGATCCCGAACCGAAATATGTAAGTGAATGTCAAAACAGGGATGATTGGATCAAATGGAGAGATGCTATGCAGGCTGAATTAAATTCGCTTAATAAGCGAAATGTATTTGGACCTATTGGTCTCACACCTGAAAATGTGAAACCTGTAGGATATAAATGGGTCTTTATTCGGAAACGAAATGAGAAAAATGAAATTGTAAGATACAAAGCTCGCCTTGTTGCACAAGGTTTTTATCAAAGACCTGGAATTGATTATGAAGAAACATATTCACCAGTAATGGATGCAATTACATTTCGATTCTTAATCAGCCTTGCAGTTTATGAAAATTTAAAAATGCATCTCATGGATGTTGTTACAACTTATCTTTATGGATCACTTGATAGTGACATTTATATGAAAATTCCTGAAGGATTTGAAATGCCTGAATCAACAAGTTCTAAACCCAAAGAAATGTATTCAATTAAATTGCAAAGATCATTATATGGGTTAAAACAATCAGGACGTATGTGGTACAATCGTTTAAGCGAATATTTGTTGAAAAAGGGATATATTAATAATCCTTTATGTCCATGTGTTTTTATTAAGAAAACAACATCCGGTTTTGCAATCATTGCGGTTTATGTAGATGATTTAAATATCATCGGTACTGAAAACGAAATTCAAGAAACGATGAATTATTTAAAGAATGAATTTGAAATGAAAGATCTTGGTAGAACTAAATATTGTCTTGGTTTACAAATTGAGCATACTAAAAATGGAATATTAGTTCATCAATCCAATTATACCACAAAGATCTTGAAACGCTTTAACATGGATAAAGCAAATTCTTTGAATAACCCAGTGATTTGCAGGTCACTAAATGTTGACAAAGATCCATTTCGTCCTAGTGAAGAAAATGAAGAAATTCTCGGTCCTGAAGTTCCATATTTAAGTGCTATTGGTGCTTTGATGTATCTTGCAAATTGTACTAGACCTGATATAGCATTCACTGTGAATTTACTTGCCAGATTTAGCTCATCCCCCACGAAGAGGCATTGGAATGGAATTAAACATTTATTTCGTTATCTTCGAGGAACTAATGATCTTGGTTTATTTTATCCTAAAAATGCAAAACAAGAATTGGTTGGTTATGCAGATGCAGGTTATCTTTCAGATCCGCATAAAGCCAGATCTCAAACAGGATATGTATTCACATATGGAGGTACTGCTATTTCATGGCGTTCACAGAAACAGACACTGGTCGCCACATCTTCAAATCATGCTGAAATTATCGCACTTCATGAAGCAAGCAGAGAATGTGTATGGTTACGATCAATTACACGTCATATTAAAGCAACATCTGGTTTAACAATTGAGAAAGGTCCAACAATATTATATAAAGAAAATTCTGCATGTGTTACTCAGATGAAAGAAGGCTACGTCAAAAGTGACAGGACAAAACATATACCACCAAAGTTCTTCTCATTCACTCAGGAACTTGAAAAGAACAAAGATATTGATATTTAATATGTTCGATCATGTGATAACAAGGTAGATTTTTTTACAAAAGCTCTACCTACAACAACTTTCAGAAAACATGTTCATAGTATCGGGATGCGACGATTGCAAGATTTATAAAGAAGGACCACCTATGTCTACCTGAGGGGGAGCACACACAGCTGTACTCTTTTCCTTACTAAGGTTTTTATCCCACAGGGTTTTTCCTAGTAAGGTTTTTAACGAGGCAGCAAGGAACGTGTGTGCAAGGCTGATGTACTCTTTTCCCTTCACTATGGATTTTATCCCAATGGGTTTTTCCTAGTAAGGTTTTAACGAGGCATCACAAAAGTTTGGACGGCTAAAGGGGGAGTGTTATAAATAATTAAATATATTATAATTTAGCCATCCAACTTGGAATGGATAATTGAAGAGCACATGATTTGTCCAACTAGTTGTATAATTGTCTTTGAAAATAATTCATCCATTTAATGTGATGGAGAATTTGTAATATTATAATTGTATAATTTTCCTATAAATATGTGTTCAATTCATTTGTAAATTACACTTGAAAATATATTGAAGAAGCAAATATTTCTCTCACTTTGTATCATTCTCTCAAAATTAAGTTGAGTTTATTTTAGCTTTAATCGCATTATTTACGACAATATCATTATTCTTAGTTCTTAATTAACAAGATATTGGACGCTTAGAAAGAAAAAAAATTGTAATTTAACACTCAACTACATCACGATATAAATGTGCAAGCTAGTGTTACACATAATTTAACTTTTTCTTTTAATCTTAAAATATGCAATGCTCTTTTGAGATGTATTTACTAAAAATATATATGTATACACATAATATATATATATATATATATATATATATATATATATATATATATATATATATATATATGTGTGTGTGTGTGTGTGTGTGTGTGTGTGTGTGTATTTGAGAAAAATATAGAAATCATGAATACTTCTATAACAAAAGTAATATTATTTTTTGTAATGTTTTTAATGAAGTTGAGTTTTGGAATTTGGAAGACTTTCTCGAGAATAATTTTTGCCTCTTTACAAATTGAGGTTAAAAATTACAAAATTATAAAACTTAATAATGAGAATAAAAATGCCAATCAACCATATATTGTACATATCTTTAACTTTAATTGATAGTTACCAAATTAAAGCACGAGATCTTCTTCTCATTATGAATAGTTACGTTGTCAAATTATTTTACGTAATTAAAATATTAAAATCATAGTAAACTAAAGTTATATTTTAAAAGTATACAAATGCATAAAGACAATGAGATAGTGGCGCGAATAAAAAGTTAAATGCCAAAAATTGCTTTAAATTGAGTTAGATCTAGACATGGACTTGGATGGATCCACACGGATCCAAATGTGGATCCATCCAGATCCACTCACGGATCCACCCAGATCCATGATTGCATCCAGCCGGATCCACTCACGGATCCACCCAAATCCACCTGGATCCACGTTTGGATCCGCACGGATCCACAATGGATCCAGGTCCACCTTGGATCCACCGGATCAACTTGGTTTCGGATCCATGGTGGATCCTGGGTGGATCGAATCTGATGGATCCACAACGGATCCGGTTGGATCCATGGATCCGGATCCATTTTGCCACCCCTACACTGCACGCATGTTCCGTATACAAGCAACTTGGAAGGCTTTGATTTGATTCAGGCTATATTTCCAGAGTTTGATCCTCGTGGAGACGGGTCACCTGAAAGAAGGGAAGGGAAATGTTACGGTCCTGCTGAAAGAAAGGAAGAAAGGCAGGACGGAAGCGGTTAAAAGTGGTTGTTATCTCTGTTTTGTTCTCCTTTGTTGTATTACCCTTTATTTTGCTTCTTTTTCCCTCTTTAAATATATCATTTAGCAAATCTTCACAACTTAACAATGAAATAACGGTTTCATTATCAGCTCCTCTCTCTTCGTCTATGAATACTTCTATGCACTTCTCCTGTCTAATTTATAACCTAATTCTAAATTAGTCGTAAGAGCAAGGACATAGTGAAATACTGAACAATACACTCACTAAATAGAGAAATCCAATTATAGTGATCCCTAGAATACACGACGATTGCCGCTATACTTTAAGCATCACATTTCAGCAACTAGAGAAAATTCGCAAGAACCGAAATAAACTTCTTGAATTAAGGAGGGGGACTTGCTGCATTACCTACTGGAAGAAGGGCTGTGGGGATCGGAGGGATGGCTGCAGGGGGGCGTTGCTAGTGGTACAGGTGGATTTCTTTTCTTGCTATATTGGCCGATGTATAGAGATTTGATATGATCTCTTTTTCTTCATTTCATATATGTTTAGACATTGTTGCCAAACACTTTATACAAATTCTTTAAGTTTACCAAGTGTTGCTCGTATTGGATTATAAAAGTTGGTCATGTATGGTCTGTTCAAAGGTGCATCGATTTTCTTTTTCTTTTCTGATGAATGATTTAATTGTTATTGTTGGTAGTTGACTGATTGACGAACTCAATTTGGATACTGAAAAACTGGGCAGTTGGGCAATCAAGTGACATGCAATTATAAGCAAGCTTGAACAGAGCTGCATAGTAGCACGTTGAACCAATTTTCACCAGCAAACACTACATTCATGAGGCAATTTAAAGCAATAGTAGACACCCCATATGGACACTAGTGAAACTAACACATTTCTATAACATTACCAATACAACCACAAAACAGACAAGTCTTCAAGTGAAAACAACATTGTGTTTCCACAGAACAGACCAATAGAGAATAATAGCAAAACACCTTTCTCTAATACAACAAGATGACATACAACTTCCATAAAATGAATCTATCTAAACTCACTAACCGATGGAGACAACCAGGCAGCATAGCCATTTCTTTCTGCACCGGCGGTCTTCACCTCTTATTCTCATTAATCGCAACACAAAATAAGCTTGTGCCTTTCAACCAAAACTCCATAAAGCAAATCAACAAAATTCAGAAAATTTCAAAGATCAAGGAAGACAAATTCTTCAATTGCCGGCACCTCCCCAATCTTCTTGAGGGTGTCCTTGTCAGGCTCTTCATCGACCCCAATTGCCATAATGGCCTTAGTCCTCTTAACAGTCCTACCAACGCTCATAAAGCTGACATTCACGTTATGCTCCCCGAGAATGTTTCCAACAGTTCCGATCATCCCAGGTTGGTCAATTTGACGGCATAGTATGAGATTTCCTTCCAAACTCACATCCACGCTAAATGATCCAACACATGTCAAATGGGGAATCCCGTACTTCACCTTCCCCTCAATGGTAATACTTCCATTCTCCAACAAGGCACTTGCAAATTTTGACCCCACATTACTTATCTGCACCTGAATTGTCTCTACAGGGTTCTCAGGGGAAGAGTCTACAACGACCCTTTCCTCACTAATACGGAGGCCTTTCTGCTTAGCAATGAAATCAGCATTAACAAGGTTAATATGGGCATCTGATATAGGTTCAATAATGCCCTTTGTTATCATGGCTCGGAGCAGTCTGGTGTCCAAGTTGTCTGGATCCCGAGCTGAACTGTAAACAACCTTCACGGATTGGATTCCACTCCCTCCAGCAACCAATTGTACAGCTAGTCTACCAAGCTTCTCAGCAAGAGCTACGTAAGGAGCCAATTCAGACAGAACCTGATAACAATAATTGAAACAAAGACCACTTTTTAAAATGCAAATAAAAGACTAGGTAACAGAACATCGTATTAGGTCTTTTCATACCTCAGGAGCAACCATGGGAGCGTTCACTGCCGTTGCAGAAAGTTCCCCCCTAAGTGCACCAACCACTGCCTCAGCTATTTCAACAGCAACTCCTTCCTGAAATATCAACATGCAGAAGAGTTAACAAGAAAACTGTACAGGCTACAAATGCAAATTAGGCTACTCCAATAAGCAGATTTATACCTGTGCTTCTTTTGTGCTGGCTCCAAGATGGGGTGTAACTGTAACATTCTCATGTTGCACCAGTTTGCTATCTTTTGACGTGGGTTCGACGGTGAACACATCAAGGGCAGCCTACAAATAACGGGATGAAAATGCGACTCAGATTCAAATCATATATCAAACTTATCTAATAAATCTTTGAAACCAAGAGAACACAACAAATCACAATCAAACACGTAATAGCTAGTAAAAGAAAAAAAATGAAAAGAGCAGTATATACTTGGGCAACAGTTCCATTGTCAAGGGCTCTGACTAAAGCATCTTCGTCTATAACACCACCCCGGGCAACATTCACGATGCGAACTCCCTTCTTCATCTTTGAGAAGGTGTCATCGTTAAATACTTTGTCCGTAGTAGGAGTCAGAGGCATATGAAGCGAAACAAAGTCGGCAGTGGCGATCGCCTGATCAAAAGAGACCAGTTCGACACCAATAGCCCTTGCTCTGTCAGCCGGAGCATACGGATCATGTGCAATAACGTGCATTCCAAGCCCTTTAGCACGTCTTGCAACCTCAGAACCAACTTTACCAAATCCCATAACTGCCAAAGTCTTCCCAACCAGAGAAACACCAACATACTTATTACGTTGCCATTTCCCTGTCAAACGAATAACAGATCCATCGTTCAATTAACGTATAATTAACACTAACAGGAAAGGTAAAACATTTTGCATCTACATTCATAAAGAGAAAATGTTAACATTATATCGGCGATGCTAAAATCAAATGTCTACAAATACAAATCACAGCACAAACAAACTTAAATAGAGTCTAACTACGTAAGCAATTATCTAAACCAAACCACTCTAACCTAAAAACAGAGAGAAAAACGATAATTCGACGAACGTACCAGCCTTCATCGAAGCGTCAGCTTGTGCGACATTCCTCGCCATGGCGGTAAGCAACGCGATGCCGTGCTCAGCAGCGGCAATAGTATTCGCCGTCGGCGCATTAACCACCAAACAACCAAATTCCGTGGCGGCCTGCAGATCCACATTATCGATCCCGACGCCAGCGCGTCCGACTACCTTCAACCTCCCCTTCGCCGCCTCGAACACCTGGCGAGTCACCTTCGTCCCGCTCCGCACGATCAGCGCATCGACGGACGAGATCTTTGCGCACAGATCCGACGGCGACAAATCGTAGAGACACTCCACGTTCCCAAAGCTCCGGAGAAGGTCCAATCCGGCTTCTCCGAGTTTCTCGGAGACTAGGATCGTCGGCTTCGATGAGCTCTGAACCGGATCTAGATCTCGCGATTTGGACACGGATTTGGAGTCTTCGACGGTCTTCAACACGTTGAGGATCGTGGATTTGCGTTGATTTGTGGCGATTTTGTCGGTTGAGATTGAGAATTTTTGGAGGGAGATTGAAGATTTGGTGAAGGAGAGGTGGTTTGTGGAAGGATTAGAGGTTTTTTGGAGAAATGCTGAGGGTTGTTGATTTGTTGTGAGAGTTTTTGTTGAAGAAGACGATGAAATTGACGCCATTTTTTTTCTTCTGTGTTTCTTCTGTTTGTTTTCTTTGTGTCAAATGTTTGAATAGAGAGAGATATTTGCGGACTGTGATGAAAGTGTGTGTACGTATATATACGTATTTATATTGTTGATCCAAGAGAGATGGATACTTGTTGTAGTTGTTGATTTTGTTTTTGACGTTTTTGACCCTCCCCAACAATTTGAGGACAATCAATGTTGGTGGTTGGTGAGATTAAGGTATTTTGGCGACTTTTTCGTTGCGGGTTCGGGGGTTGCTGGTTTTTTTTTTTTTATTGCCTAACTCTGTTTTTGGTAATTGTTGATCTTTGGATTGACATTTGATGATTGCATCTGCAACGTTGGCTTCAATGAAAGAAATTTATCCATTTTGGATAATGATGACTAACGTGTTAGTTACTATATCTGTAAAAGTAAAAACATATACTGGATTGCGATTTGAGGCATGCTTTAATTCAAAAAAATCTAGAATAAATTGGCTAATTAATACAATTGATATGAAGCTTTTACAAATATCCATTATTATTATATGTTAGTAAAAGAAGTTACTGCCATTTATATTGAACGACTATGGCACGATTTGCCCGTTGTGAAAATAAAAGAAGAAAAATACACAATGCAAGAAATTGCGACATTTACACAATTTTTCTCGTATTCTAATGATACTCAGAGAACTCTATTACAAGTACGATTCTATAAATCACAGCTCACTCCAATACTACTGTTGATTATTAAACATAATAATAATACACTACAATGCATTTTTAACCGATTAAAATGCATAAAAAAGGAGATGGACATACCGTAGTTGATTCACAAATGTTCCTTTCGATTTTGTACTCGAATCTAGTCCTATCCAAGCCACGTAACACGAACTTGATAGAATTTCCACAACCCCAATGCCTTGATGAAGAATTTCCAACAAAAGAAGATGATCTTTTCTTTGAATTTCCCTTAATGCATTAAAGTAGCAATATTGTGTGTGTAGAGTATAATACCTTTTGCTCTTGTATTTTTTCTCTTGTGGGACATTGTACGTACACACTCAATCTAAATAGAGAAGTTAGTAGGGAGTTATGAGTAGTTAGTGGGGAGGGAAATAACTACTCCCTCCAACATTTGAATTTAAATCAAATGGGTATGGGTCAACCCAAATGGGTGCCCCATGCCCATATCTAAATATCCAACATCTCCCACTCACCCATGAGGGTTGAGCCCAGGCCCAATACAATCATCTTCATCAAATCCTTCTTATCATACAGGCAAGAGGGTCGTGTGACCAGCGAGTATTAAGAGCTTAATGTTATACCCCGGTTAAGGATATATAACTGCTCGATCAGATACAAAGTAGGACTTTCTTCTCGTTATACCCCAGTCTATCTATATTGACTACACTTGTCGACATATCTCTTATCCCTCTTTATATATAGAGCATATTCGATTCTCAATTTTGAACATATATTCACAATTACGTCTCGAACTTTTGAGTTCAACATAATTGGCTAGCCAGTGAATATAAGTCATGTGCAAGTCAAAAGGTAGTCTTCCTTTCCTACTGAATTCCTTCAACTTCCTTGTACCTGCTTTCCTAGTCATGCACCGCATTGTCGAATTGATCATGACTATTGGTAACACGCTAAAGTAGCAACACTAAAGTGAGGTCTTAGGATAACGTTGAAAGTCATAAGGGTATCATAATGAGGTGTTTATACCTCTGGGCCTCACACAATGAGAAAGCAGGGATACATTTACTCATTTCCCATACGGTCACTTAGCACATACGGTATGAAACGTATGCTACGATGCTTATCTTCCCTGAGGGAAGTGCATGTCATTTACTTGATATAATTTGCATCGTACAGATCTTAGTCCAAGTGTATCTCGACACTTGACCAGAGTTTTTGTCTTTGCCCTCGAAAAGATTTCTTCAAAAATCTTCAACAAACAACTCACATCTGGCTTTATAATAAACAAGCATGTTGGATGTGGGAATCCAAATCGATAACCAATTTAAAGAAAATCTCATCTCTGCACATTTCTCGATGTCAGAGGCGATTTCTATATAAACCTCATCTCTGCACATTCCTCGATGTCAAAGGTGATTGCTCGTGTGAGAGAGCCAATCTCAACTTGTTCGACATACATTTAAATTTAGAGAACATCAATATTTCTCAAGCATGTGTATAATATGTCATTCATAAAACATCCATAATAGGGCATAATACATAATTTTCATAATATTCAATTACATCACATTCTACGCAAACCTAGCGACTTAACATGATCCATGAAAACATCCCTAGGAATAGGCTTGGTGAATAGGCTTGGTGAAAGGGTCTGCCACCATCTTATGCGTAGATATGTATTTCAGCGTCACTTCATTCTTTTCAATGATGTCTCTTACAAAATTATATTTTATATCTATGTGTTTGGTCTTCCCATGATATTTGGGATCTTTCGTATAGGCCATAGCTGCTTGACTGTCGCAATTGATTGTCACAGCTCCCACGTTATTTCCTACAACTCCCAAATGCTGCAAAAACCTTCTTAACCAAACACCTTCTTGTACTGCAGATGCACATGCCACAAACTCAGCTTCCATTGTGGACAATGCGATACAGGTTTGCTTTTTGCTGCTCCAAGAGATAGCGCCATTATTCAGCAAGAAAGCATAACCAGAGGTAGATTTGCGTTCATCTAAATCACCTCCCCAGTCGACATCTGTGTATCTTTCTAAGGATAGACTTTTTCCTTGATAGCATAGGAAATAGTCTGCAGTACCTTTTAGGTATCTCAATATTCTTTTCACTGCTTTCCAATGGCTCATTCCTGGATTGGATTGATACCTACTAACTAGACCTACGACATAACATATATCAGGGCGAGTACATAGCATAGCATATATCAAGCTCCCAACTGCACTCGAGTATGGTACACTGGACATCTTTTCTTTTTCTTCTAGAGTTTTAGGGCACATGAGTTGGCTTAAACCATCACTTTTAGCCACAGGAGTATCAATGGATTTACAACTTTCCATTCTGAATCGTTCAAGAATTTTTTGTGATATAAGGCTCTTGTGAAAGAGCAAGTAACTTCTTTGAGCGATCCCTGTGGATTTTAACACCAAGTATGTAATTTGCTTCACCCATGTCCTTCATTTCGAAGTTTGAAGACAACCACACTTTGATGGTGTCAATACATCCCTGATCATTGCTAGCTAACAATATATCATCGACATAAAGAGATAGGATTACAAATCCTTTCTTGGATTGCTTTACATATACACAATGGTCTTCATCTATCATGACAAAGTCATATGATATCACAGCTTTGTGAAATTTTAAGTACCATTGCCTAGAAGACTGTTTGAGGCCGTATATAGATTTACTCAGTTTACAAACCTTGTTTGTTTGGCCTTCAAGAACGAAACGTACTGGTTGTTCCATGTACATTTCTTCCTCAGTTCTCAATTGAGAAAAGCAGTCTTCACATTCATTTGATGCAATTCTAAATCCAAGTTAGCTACTATGGCCAAAAGTAAGCAAATAGAGGCAAATCTCACTATAGGTGAAAAGGTTTCTTCATAATCAATACCCTCTTGTTGGGTATAACCTTTTGCAACTAAGCGAGCTTTATGTCTTTCAATGGTTTCATCAGCCATTCGCTTAATTTTGAGAATCCATTTATTCCCAATAGCTATACGGCCATATGGGAGATCAACCAGTTCCCATACTTGGTTCGATGTCATCGACTCCATTTCTTCTTCCATTGCTCTTTTCCACTTATCCTTTGCAGGACACGAGAGAGCTTCTTTCACGCTCTTAGGCTCTTCTTCATCTTCTAGAGAAGCAATGAGTGCATGTCCCTCTATGTCAAAATGGCGTTTGGGCACATTTTTCTAGTGCTTTTCCAAAGTTCAGACTTCGAAACATCCTCAAGGGGTACAGAGCTCCCACTGGGATCAAGTGATGATTGATCATCATTTGAGTTGGCTAACTCAAATAGAGGTTCTTTTTCTCTTATTTCACCTCTACTAGGAAACTCATTCTCCAGAAAAGTAGCATTACGAGATTCAATCTCTGTAATAGATCCATCATCTTGTTCTCCTATGAATACGTACCCCTTAGACTGTTCTGAGTATCTAATAAAGATACATTTCTTTCCTCGAGGACCAAGCTTACCAAACTTACTCGATGAGTCGTGTATGTAAGCAGCTGATCCCCAAGTTCTAAGGTTACTCAAGTTCGGTTTTCTACCTGACCATAGTTCATAAGGAGTTGAAGGCAGTGTCTTTGATGGCACTCTAGATACACAACAGTTAACAAAGCATCTCCCCAGAAAGAGATTGGTAAGTTAGCCTGTGCCATCATTGACCTTGTCATGCCCAACAATGTTCTATTCCTTCTTTCAGCAACCCCATTCTGTTCAGGCGTATGAGGAATAGTTAGTTGTCTCATGATTCCCTTTTCATTACAAAGATCCTTGAATCGATCTGATAGATATTCACGTCCCCGGTCAGTTCTCAATGTTTTGATTATTTTGTCCATTTGATTCTCTACTTCATTCGTATATTTTCTAAAACATTCAAATGCTTCAGATTTGTGAGAGATCAAATAGACATGACCATAACGTGTAAAATCATCTATAAAAGTAATGAAATATGAGGCTCCATGCCTTGCCCTCACATTCATTAGACCACATATATCAGAGTGTACTAATTGCAATGGAAATTCAGCTCTAACAGCTTTACCAAATGATTTACGTGTCATTTTGCCAGCAAGACAGTTTTCACAAGTAGGCAAATCGACTTTAGATAATGAACCCAATAGTCCTTCTCTAATTAGTCGATTCATCCTGTCTTGCCCAATATGACCTAGTCTAGCATGCCAAGTATTAGCATCACAATTTACATCACTAGAAGAACAAACATTTAACGATATAGAACGATCTATATAATAGTTAAACATCTGCCTATTACAATCTAATGTAATAAAACCATCATTCAGATGTCCAGTACCAACACACTTATTATGATAATAAATACACACCATACTACGAGAGAAGTTCATAACATAACCTAACTTCATAAGAACAACAACAAAAATAAGATTTCGTCGAATCTCCGGAGCATACAAGACATCATGCAGGATTAAGGTTCAGCCACCCTGCAACTCTAGTTTGCAAGTACCAATCCCTTTAACTACCACACGAGCGTTATTTCCTACATATATCCACCTTGTGCCGGCAGGAACTCGACGAAAATCTACAAAAACTTCGTGATCCCTAGTTATGTGGTTTGTGGCCCCTGAGTCTACAATCCACAAAGGATAAGATTCAGTGAGTAAAACAGTACTAGAGACATTTACAACATGGTCTGAAGTGTTAGTGAGTAATACCTTGTCCCTCTTAGGTTGGGTACACTCACGAGCAAAATGCCCGAATGCATCACAGTTGTAGCACTTCATCTTGCTCTTGTCTTTCTTTTTCTTACCAAACTGCTTCTTTTTGTTGTCACGGTTTTGGTTGTTCTTCTTAGGTCCTTCACCAGTTTCCTTCCCTTTCTTTCCTTTCTTTCAGTTCCTCTTGCGCTTAGACCCAGAAGCAGCCTGGGAACTAGATTCAGCAACCATGGCACCTGACATGGATCTTGCAGCTTCAAGCCGCTCATCCTCAAGCTCTACATGACGATCTGCATCAGCAAAAGTCTTGATGCTGTCATTGTGAGTTAGGTTTACCTTTAGGTGCTCCCACTTGTCAGGAAGAGACCGGATCACAGCTTGAACTTTCTGTTCATCAGAGAGGATATGGCCCGCTGACTCTAACTCACTTATCATGTTTGACATCTCCCTGAGATGCTGTTTGATAGTGTGATCACCTTTTTTCTTATAAGTGTCAAACTTGATAGTCAGCTGCCTCAGACGAGTGACAGAGGTCCCACCATACTTCTCCCTGAGATACACCCATATATCATGGGCAGTAGGGTGTTCCTCACATTCACGAATGAGGTCATCAACAACAGAGCTTACCAGAATAGCTCGAGCAGTGGCGTTTTTCTTTTTCCACTCCAGGTAGGCCTGTTGGTCCCTCCTCTCCTGAATAGTGTTTCCCGTACCATGATCCTCCATCACCTGGTTGATGCCATCCAATGCATCTTGCTCATCCAGCACATACTGAATCTTGTGACGCCAGGTGACATAGTTGTCACCGTTCAGCTTGTCACCCTTGTTCAGGTCAGCGATGATTGATTTTGATGCCATAGTCTAAGTTAAACATAAGAGGTAATCATAAAAACTATTAACGCCCATAATTATACACATGCTATATATATTCACATTAAGCTAATTGACATCTATGACAAATTAGACATAAGGTTAGATTCAAAAGGGAACTTAAAGTTTCCAATCATCGTCTAAACTAAAAGCATCATTGTCACTGATTCAATTCTAAAATGCAAAAAATCAATAAGTTTTAGGTGAGAATCCGATGACTCTAATAACCTAAAAACTCCCACTTAAAATACTATAGAACATACATGTTCTACACATGATCAACTGAATACATTATGCCATAAACAAAAAACATTCATTTCACATGTATTTACAACATCACCTTAACATAAAAGATAACAAAAGTATCCATTGTATGCTAAATACATGTACCAAACGAAAAGCATAACATAATCATTATATGTACATACGAAAAGACAACAATAAACTGAAATACATTTTAATCATTAAGCTCTCCCTGAAAGCTGAAACTTCCTCTAACGTCACTCATCTGAGGGGAATTCACCACATCAAGCTTGCTAACTAAGATTATGCCTCGAGGAATTGGTGAAACCCACATATGTAAAGGAGGCTTTCTATGGGCGTGTCTTATACCTTTAAGACAAGGATTCATGCTAAAAAAGATGGTCTTTCTAATTTTTTCACGAGTATCCCTCTTCCATCTATTAAGCACGTGTATCAGATAAATCTTCATCTGTTTATCAAATCCCAAACTTTCACGACATTCCTCAAGTACTCCTTTCCAGTAAGGATCAAAAGAATTTTTCCAAATTCTTGTCTCAGTCTCACTGCAGATGTATTCTTCTAGATATCTGACATTTTTAAGTTTCATCTTCATTACTTTCATGTGCTGTGCAAAAGTGTGTAGTGGATCCATTCTATATTGTTCCAACTCTCTCAGTCTTCTTAAACGTTCAGGTGCGCGTCTCTCCTTTGCATTCCCCCAGAGAACGCGAGGAGTCCGTATCAGGCCCATAGCTAAAGATAATGGGAGCCATTAGTACATTTAATACTTTTAATATGAAATTCAAAACTCTTAAAAGAAAAAGCAATCAAATTCCAAATACAATTGTGATGTACCATATTTTGGTACTGCCACGTCATAATATTCGATATAATATCTGAGCATATTTTGGGATTATTATGCCACGTCAGCACCATTATTTTTTAATGCAAAATTACAATTCAAAGCAAAACTCAAAATTAGGCCTGTGCAGGCCCAATTTAGAGTTATTCGGGGCCCAAGTCAACTTATAATTCTACTTGGAATGGACTTCTAGCTAAGGAAGGACTCTAAGTGGTATATAAAGGGGAGGAGAACTTATAATCCTACTTGGAATGTACTTCTAGCTAAGGAAGGACTCTAAGTAGTATATAAAGGAGTCATATTCATCATTCAATAGGAGGAAGTTTTGGAGAGTCAATCCCGAGCTGGATTTCGACTAGTGAATTCGAGCTATCAATTCAAGTCCGAATTCGATGATTCTTATATATCTGGAAAGCCTCTCAAGTCTAGTTTCTAGATCAACAAGCGGATCAAGATTTCGAGGTTCAGAGAAGGAGATATAGCAAAAACGGTGAGGCTGCGCAAAGCTGGAGAATAAGTCGAAATTCAAGAGCCCTGGAGCTGTATTTCGAGTAGTACATTCGAGCTATCAATTCAACTCCGAATTTTATGAATTATATATGTCTGGAAAGCTTCTTGAGTCTAGTTTCCAAATCAAAAAGCGGATCTAGATTCCGAGGTCCAGAGAAGGAGATATAACAAAAACGGTGAGACTGCGCAAAGCTGAAGAATAGGTCGAAATTCGACCTATTTGGCCTATTTCGACCTATTTGGCCAAATTCGACCTATTTGGCCTAAATTCGACCTATTTGGCCCAAATTCGACCTATTTGGCCTATTTCGACCTATTTGGCCTATTTCGACCTATTTTGCCAAATTCGACCTATTTGGCCCAAATTCGACCTATTTGAGGCCCAATTCGACCTATTTGAAGGCCCAATTCGAGCTATTTCAAAATAGCTCTAATTCGACCTATTTTGAGTCATAGTTCTACTTGGATTGCACTTTTAGACGAATAAGGACTCTTATTACTATATAAGGGGGTCCCATGCCTCATTCTAAGGTACGTTTTTATTTTCTAGCATCTAATTTCGAGCTATATACATCGAATTCGAGCTATAGAGCAATAATTTCGAGCTATATTGCAATAGCTCTTCTTCGATCTATATAGAGTGTATTTCGAGCTATTTGAGAGTAATTCGATCTATTCGGGTTTTCTCATCACGGTTCTCAATACCATTTCGAGGTGTGCTAATTCGACCTATAGAGCTCAAATTCGACCTATTTGGGCATATTTAGAGCTATTTGAGGCCCAGTTCGACCTATTTAGGCCCAAATTCGACCTATTTGGCCTAAATTCGACCTATTTAAGCCCAAATTCGACCTATTTAGGCCCAAATTCGAGCTATTTGGCCTAAATTCGACCTATTTGGGCATATTTCGAGCTATAAATTCGAGCTATTGTCTCTGACGACAATACCTCAAATTCCGATCTATCTGACTTGAGCGTCGGAGTGCCTTCGCCGGAGGAGGCACCGGCTTAGTTTACGTGTGGTGTTGAGTGCAGGTTCCGAACTCAAAAGCTGCTTAAGCATCCAGCAGGAACTAAAGCAGTCTGACGTGGAGTGTTGGAGAGCGGACACGTATCCAGACGAAAATACCCCACATCAAATTGCATTACAATAAGTTGAGAATTTTCATATTATGGTACCAAAAATCTTAGAGAATATTCTGCTGAAAATTTTGAAAAAAAATAAAAAAAATTCACAATATTTCCATAAAAGAAAAAAAAAATCTCAATGAAAATTTGAATAATTTTACATTTACAGAATCCATATCCACTTTATTCTGTCAAGGAAAAAAATATTTCAATTCAGCAAAAACGGACCAGCAGAGCCCCCGCACGCGCCACCGTTGCGCATGGGCTTGTGCTACCAACAGTTCTACCCGCACAGACGTCAGGGTGACATCACCAGGCGCGTGCGGGCTGCTGTTTGGCGCGTGTATACTACGTGCCGCTTTCCCGTAGGTTCCCGCTCCCTATTTTCCGGCTACCCCTCATTTATGGACCTTCCGAGTTGAACCGTGTTATTATTTTAAGGATCCGACACACCTATCTTAGCGTTTGCACATCCCAAAGTGTTGAATGAGAGTGGGGAATGTATTTACTGTTCATGTTCTCTAATATATACATGTTTAAGAATTTTGCAGATTAATCAAGATATTAATCAAAACTTAGAAAATTCATAACTGCTTTAATATAAGTCCAAAAAATATGATCTGGGTATGATTACGAAGCCCTTAACATAAGCTTTCTAATCTCACAAGCAACAGTACATAAAACGGACTGTACGATGTCAAATGAATTTTCAAAGTTTCTGCAATATGGTGATTAAACAATTTTTTCTGCAAACAAAAAGCCAAAAATCATGAAAAATTCCAGATAGATTTCTCAGAACATGATAATGCTACAGTAAAAGTTTCAGAAAACAATACGAACGTTTCAGAAAACGAAAATAGTATAAATCACCATTAATTCTTTCATAAACAATACAAACATGTATTATAATTCATGGCATGGGATAGAGCACGAAAATTCCATCATAAAAATAAGGAATCAACCATATAAAGCTCTGATACCAATGTTGATTATTAAACATAATAATAATGCACTACAATGCATTTTTAACCGATTAAAATGCATAAAAAAGGAGATGGACATACTGTAGTTGATTCACAAATGTTCCTTTCGATTTTGTACTCGAATCTAGTCCTATCCAAGCCACGTAACACGAACTTGATAGAATTTCCACAACCCCAATGCCTTGATGAAGAATTTCCAACAAAAGAAGATGATCTTTTCTTTGAATTTCCCTTCACCAAAGTAGCAATATTGTGTGTAGAGTATAATACCTTTTGCTCTTGTATTTTTCTCTTGTGGAACATTGTACGTACACACTCAATCTAAATAGGGAAGTTAGTGGAGGAGTTAAGAGTAGTTAGTGGGGAGGCCGGAAATAACTACTCCCTCCAACATTTGAATTTAAATCAAATGGGTATGGGTCAACCCAAATGGGTGCCCCATGCCCATATCTAAATATCCAACAACTACAAAATAAATTAGAGAAAGAGCTACATTTTTGCTGTAGGTATATTTGAAACCTTGGAACTTAATCTCTACTTACAGAAAAAAAATTCATAGAGGTTTCGCCAATTTTCTATTTACTGTTATGGGCACGAAATATATAGATTTTAGATTTATACAATTGACATAATGATGCAGTACAACCAATAATTAAAATCTTAATGTTTTCTAGATTATAGTATGCCTATTATTATTTATCAACTCAACAGTCAATTAAAATATCTTAATCATGTGTAATGCATCGTTTGGTTGTAGTTGCATCACATTATTGTCATGCACATTATTAGTATTATTATTATTTTAGAACTTTAGGATGTTGGTTCACCACTAGGGCAGTAGGGCACCTATAATGTGTAAAACCGGGACCGAATAGTTTTTTTTTTTTGCGAATGTTGAGGTTTGATTTTGTGAAAGTTGTTGTTGCAGCAAATGAAATCGAAGTGGTGGCAGCCATTTTTTTCTTCCATGTTCTCCTCTCTTGTTTTCTTTCTCTTTGTGTCAAAAGTTGTTGGAGAAGGGTAGACTATGAAAAATTGAATAGAAACGGACTCTAATGAATGTGCGTATGTACATATGTATATATACCAATCGAAAAGACATGGATACTTGTTCCAAAAGACATGGATACTTGTTCTAATTATAGTTCTTTATTTTGTTTTACGTGTTTTACCCTAACAATTCGGGGGACAATATATCATGGTTGGTAAGATAGAGATATTTTGACAATATTTTCGTTGCGGATTCGTTGGGTCGTGGTTTTTTTTTTTTTTTTTTTTTGGTAATTCATGAGTTTTCGATTGGCATTTGAATGTAAAAATAGAAGTTCATTGTTTGCCACGTTGGCTTCTATGAATCTTCTATCCATTTTGGATAATGATGACTAACGTGTTAATTAACATATTTCTAGATACTAAAACTTATAATGAATTGTGGAACTTTCATTTAAGAGGAGAGGCATACAATTCAATTAAATGATTAATATAAAGCTTTTTCAACTATCCATTTTTATCAGATGTAAGTAAAAAGAAATTAATGCCATTAATATTGAAGGAGTGTGACACACTTTGGCCCATTGTGGAAATAAGAAAATATAAGAATAAAATGATAGTAGTTACAACCCAAATTCTAATGTGGAAACTCAAATTAAGAGAAAAATCGTGAAGCAAAGAAAAATACACCATGTAAGAAATTGCAACAACTACCCAATTTTTCTCACATTCTAGTGACACTCAGCGAATCCTTTACAAGCAAGATTCTATTACTTACACCTCGCTTCAATACTACAAATAAATTAGAGAGAAGGAGCTATAATTTTTCTCAATTGTTCTCTGCCCTAAATCTAAAACTTTTAGATTTATACAACTGACATGATGACATAGTACAATAAGTAATTAGAATCTTAACGTTTCTTAAATAATAGTACACTTATTATTATTTAACAACTCAACTACCAATTAAAATAAATATTTTAATCATATGCAATGCATCATCGTGTTATAGTTGCAGGTACTATATTGTAATGCATCGTACCCATTTCTTTTACAAAGTAAATGTCTTGCTCAATATTAAAAGAATAATATAAAATTTTACTGCAAAAATTAACCTCCATCCATCAAGTTTGGAATGATGAAGTTATGATCAAAATCTGCAATACACTATAAAGAGGCTACAATGTAGGATCCACATAACTTAGTATCACTTGCGGTCACTATCTTGCAATGCATCGTAGACATTTTTTTTTTTTTTTTGACAAAGTAAGAAATAATGTCTTGCTCAAAACTAAATAATAATATAATATTTTTACTAGAAAAATAAACCTCCCCATTCATTCATGAAATTATGATACAAATCTGCAATAGACTATAAAGAGGCTACAATATAGGATCCACACAACTTAATATCACTTAAATGGTGACATTGAACATAACTGGCTAAGGGCATAGGAGGAGGCGCTCGCATGCTGAACATGATCATAGCATGCCTTCGAGTGACTACAAGAGTGGGAAAAAATCTTTTTTATACTCCAAGTTGACCTATCAGAATTTTGGTACTCTAATTTAGAACCTCATCAATTTTGTGCTTAACTTGACAATCTTCCTCACATTGAGTACTTCGACGCTGAAATTTTTTAATTTGGCTGAAAATTGAAAGTCATGTGCTTGTCACATGCTCAATTAGAGATTTTTTGTCAATTTGGACCCGCACGTGACAAATGGACCAATAAAATCTTGTTAACTTTGGGAGTAGTGGCAAAATTCCATACATTCCCTTGCCATTAAAAATGTAAATTAAAATTTATTCTTATAGAAAAAAAAAAGCTAAAGCCAACCACTCATCCCACCACCACCGTCGCCTGCGCTAAATCCTAACCCTAACCTGCACTCTTGCTACCCTTCGTCGGTGACATCGCGACCACTAGGAGCAGCCTGGTTAGCAAGCAGAGCAATTGCACCATTTTGGGGCGGCAAAATCAAAATTGACAATCGATTTCGATTTTGCCGACCCATCTCTGGTCGCGCGACGACATGTCCTTATTCAACGAATCTTTTGCGAGGAATTGCCCAAAGTTTCAAAATTTGATCGCTGCGATTTTGAGCTTATATGGTTGAGATGGGCTTTGAAATAGTATGGCTTATCGACGCCGATTGCGCATATTCAGAGCCGATTTGAGAGGCGACAAATAGAATATAGGTGATGGTGGTAGAGAGTAGGAGAGGTGGAGAAAATGAAAATTTTATATTAAAAATTGATTTACTTTTTTTTTTCTTTTTTCATGTTTTTGTGATAAATTATAAAATAAAAATGAATAATATTAATATGAAAAACTGGTTTAGTTTTTTTTTTTCTTTTTGGGGTTAAATTACAAAAAAGAAAATTTGAATAATATTAATAACAAAGTTGTTAATATTAAAAACCGATTTAGTTTTTTCTCTCCCTTTTTGGTGTTAATTACAAAAATAAGAAAATGAAAAATATTAATAACAAATTTATTATATTGAAAATTGATTTAGTTCTTTTTTTCTTTTTTGGTGTTAAAATCTGATTTACATTAATAACAAAATAATAATATGTAAAGTTTTAAAACAATTGTCTTTTTATTTTTTTGAAAATATTGGAATAATAATGTAACTTACGAAATTAATGAATAGGATATTTGATGGTAAATTTATTGTCTCAAGTCAATTTTTGGGTAAAGTTGGTCAAAATTGGTCAATATTCTTAAATTGAGTTCATGTTCTTGTCACATGTCCAATTTTCGACGCGGAGTACTGAATGTGAAGGAGATTGTCAAGTTAGGGTACACAAAATTGATTGTATTTTAAATTAGGGTACCAAAATTTTGACTTGGCCAACTTAAGGTAAAAAAAAAAATTTTTAAAACTCCTTTTTCTAGCATGGTCATGGTCAAACTGTCTCATTTCTTATGTTTTTCGATGATGACGTAATTCATTTCTTTTGATTAAGTTACTATAAGTCAATCTTATATTATTATAATTAGAAATTTTGAACATTGGTTCACCAATAGGGCCCCTAGTTTGTGTAACCCGGACCGAAAAGATCATTTTAGTAAAATGCCAAATTAAAATTTAATTAGTAATAAAATTGTATCAAACACAAATAAAGTCAAATATGTATAAGTATTTTATTTCACGACCGTGTGCAGTTAGCGCAGTTATTTTGTCTAGTATGTCATGCGCACGTGATTACGTAGGAGGAGCCACATGTTTTTTTCCCTTGGATCCAATGCGGGCCCCGATTCAATTTTCTAATCCATTTGGTCAAAGCGAAATCACACTCCACGGATCTACCACTACTACGGAAAAATACATTTAAATATGCTGAATGAAATCTGAGAGATCTTCTTGGCTGTATAAAATAACTCTTCTTGGCTATTCGTGAACGTGGACGGGTATACGGCTGCAAACAAAGCTGCCTACCAAACCCCACTTGCTTTTAACACTACCCAGCCCTAATCAATGCTTGCTACTTATTATTAGTTCATTAGATTCTTTTGTGAAAAGATAGTAAATGGCTTTGAAGGAGAGCCATACAATTAAATTTGTGTAAAAGAAATGCAAATCTGTAATGATTATTCGTATTAAATAGCCAGTCCACTAGTTTGGAGTTATTTTATAAATATATTTATATATATAGTAATATATAAAGGAAGAGGTATTTGTGATATTAAACTTTTGATTTTCAAATTTAACCTTATAATTTATGTTTCACTATTGCATTTTATTATCAATTTTCCAATTTAACCCTACAATTTAAGTTAGATGAGATTAATTATATCATTTACTAACAAGGATGATTTAGTTTCCTATAATTCATATTCTTTCAATGGAAATTACGTCTCTTTCATTATGTTGATTCACTTTCCCATTAATTCAAACTCTTTTCATCCAGTTAAATCTTTTTTCTTGCCTTTTTTTCTTTTTTTCTTTTTTTTTTCTTCACACTTGACTATGAATATATAATACTTACAATATAAAAATTAATGTGCGCGGGGCTCCGCGTGCCCCAGTTTCTAGTATATGTATAAAGAGGACTTTAATTATTCTCGAAGTTAGCATTGAAAAACTACTTAATTTCTAACCAGCTTGTACTCCTCGTGGAAATATCACCTAAAATTTCACCCATTATATTTATATTTTTTTAAGAAGAGCTAAAGGTCATTTATTTAACATAAAATTATCGCTTTAGTATATGAAATACCATAATGAGAAATGTGAATTACAACATTACATATATTAAACAACA